>KK900057.1:183310-198754 GCA_000696445.1 Aquilaria agallochum | reverse complement strand
AAAACAGAGGACGCTCTACTCCCTCCGCCTGAAAACCCTCCCTTCGCCTGAATACTCTCCCTTCGGCCCTCAGAAAGGCATGCCAAGCAAGAGTCCCTTGTGCTTATTCATGAGTATCTCTCTTTCTCAAAGCACTGACTTGGGCGTCGGAGGTTCCTCCCCGGAAAACCACCTTAGGGGCCTCCTAACCCCTGTTTTCTGAGTGTTTTAGCCAGGTCTCCTTGAAGCATCACTGTTCCGGGCCCTCTCCCACACCGGAGCTACCTCTTGTTTTCACCTACCACGAGACCAAGAAGCTGCCGGGCATCACTCAAGGTGATCTGCCCTGGACACCTTCCTTCTGGACTAATCCACACCTTCATGACCTCATGCTGCCTTCACCACTGCACACAGTGGAGATGCTGGCTCCGCAGCACCGGACCACATCATCTGGCCTCGTCTATGGGAAGCCACTCCCAGGCTGCTGAAGTTGAACCTCGACGTTCTAAGGAGAAAGGACTCCTGAGGTCCCCGTCCGTGCCAAAGATTCAACGGGCACCGAATAATGGCACAAGGAATTCCCTACCCGTGGGTGAACGCCCTTTGACTATCACCATAGGCTTTCTGCACAAATTCCCATGCCTTGGCATGGTCGAAATGACATAGTAGTCAAGCCAAAGAAGGCCGCAGCTAAATTCTGGCCGAAGGCCCTCCCCATCGATATCCCGACGGTAAGAGAATCCCGTGTCAATTCACAGGAATTTGCAAAATGGAGATCAATGATTTGAGTCCTCGGCGGGAAGCATAACCCCCGGAGTATGACCTACGGGAAAAGCAGGGTTGAGATGACCCAGACCTCCCCGCCAAAAGAGTTCTCCAGCCGAGGAAAAAATTGCCATCTCCTCAGCAACGAAGTCAAAACCCATTGCCCCGAAAGGTCATCTACGACTTGACGTACGGGCAGAAGGTGCCGACTCTGCTTCCAAGGATATGCTATCACTGTCCGAACTGATCCGCCTCTGCGCGACCTGGCGACAAATAGTAGAGCATTTGGAAAGGACTATCGAAATGGTGCATCAAACTCAAAGAGTACTACATCGTGCATAAGCCTAGAAGGGCAGCAAGCGCCCAGGTACTGGCAGACTAGATCACCGAAATCCCAGAAGTAAGGAAGGCTGAAACCAACAAGGGAGACAGGCGATGGTAGATCTAGAGTGGAAGCTCCTTGTCAGTGGAACCCCAAGCGTAGAACATCAGGGCGCTGGGATACCCCCTCGGGGGCCGAAGGCAGGGAGGCCACCAAAATGATCAAATTTGATTACCAAGAGTGTTGGCCCATCCGAGCATGGCAACGCTAGGTATAGTAACCTCGCACAAGAAAGCGGAAAGATCCTATGAAAAGGAATCTCGCAACCAAAGAGCCCCAAAAATCCACATGAAGAGGCAGAAAGTGCAAAGACGTTCTGGACGATATTTCCTGACTAAGGAAAAACTATGCAGGCAAAGGTACGCAACTCTGTTATAGAAATATATATATTTCGGTATAAAGGGTGTAGGACAATTCGTCCAAGAGGTGTGAAAATGGCCAGAGACACAACAGCACCCGAAGACTGCCTTCGAAGTGGATAACCTCGGAAAGATTGCACCAAGCCACTTCAGACAACACCCGAAGATATGTGAAGTTCTGCGAGATAGCATAGGACTACTTCTGTTAGGCACCTCCTAAGTGCTTGGCTTAGGCCAAGAAGGACCAAGAAAAATGAGAGAAAACAGAAAAGGAGAGTAAGAAGAACTATGGAGTCTAGTGCAGTGGTCTATGAGTAAAGCTGAAGACTTTCAGGGCCTAAATGCACTTGGGAAGGAACTATGGAAAAACAGGCAGAAATCCAAGAAAGGGGATCAAATTGTACACTGAGATGGGTGGTACAATTAAATCCATAAACTTAAGGTTGGCATTTTCGGCCATGCAAACTTTTACGGTGGCTAGTGCAAGACTAGACCAAATGTGGGAGACAACAATGATTACTAGTCAAAATCNTTATTGGTTAATGATGCTTTAATGAGCATATGATGAATTAGAATGATGAAAAACAATAGTGTGTGAAGTTGGGCTTTATGGCCGAGAGCATGAGTTAGTGTAATTAGGTGTTGATCACTTGATTACATGGTAAATGTGCTATGAACAAGTTTCATGTGATGGTTTTGATCAAGGATTGAGTTAATTTGATAAAGAACATTGTTATGTGAGATGGGCAATTTCGGCCGAAAGCTTGGATTAGTGTGAAATGGTGCATTTCACTTGGTTACTTGGTAATAATGCCATGGATGATGTTCATTGATGATTAGAATATCATGTGGTGAGTTAGGATGATGGGTAGCACATGTATATAAAATTGGGCCTTTTTGGCCAAGAGCTTAAGTATGTATATCTCAGTGTTCTTCATGTGAATCATGGTAGTTAGTCCATGAGTGTGTATGTTGATGCCTATGTGACTGTTTTGGTAGGCATTGTGATTGAGGAACACTTGGATACTTGAAGCTTGGTTGTAACCGAGAGCTGTTGAGGTAGGGTTCATTAACACTTGATGTTGCTTGGTAATGTGCCATGGTTCAAGTGTTTAGGTGGCTCAGTGATGGTTAAAATTTGCCAAATGACCTTAGTTGCTTGATGGGCTTTAAAGTTTATACTCGGTTGAATTGTTGATTAGCTAATTAACTAGTGTACATGTACTAGAAATGCAAGTAAATGTGGCCTATTTGCTTGGCATTTTGGGAGCTCCAAGTGGAAATGTTATATTGGAAANGTAACTTGGCATGAACAACTTATGGATGCTTGGCATATATAGCCATGTTAGATGCTAGGTAGACTACCTTTTGGTTTGTATATATGTGTAGTCTTGGATACCTAGTTTGATGATGTTTTGTGGATCTTGGATGCCAAGTTATGTATGGGCTTATGGATGGCATTATGCTTGGACTTATGTGCTGAATATTATGGGCCAAAGTTTGGCACTTTTGTGTGAATAGTTATGGGCCTAAACTTATGAAATTGTGGTGCACTATTATATGTTTGATTGTTGGCCGAGAGCATCATGCATATTACCTTGTAGTTTTCAAAATCTAAACCAACATTGTGGGCTTCTTGGTTGCCATATAGGTAGTACACTTGATTGTACACCATGTATGCACTCAAAGTTGCATGAAGTGTTGCCTTGCTTGATATGCAAGTAATCAATTTTAACCCTGCTTGTTGTGCAAGGTAGTGGTATTGGGCCTTGCTTTTGCTGCAAGTTGTTATTGGAATTGTTTTAAAGCCACCTGGGCCACCTCCCAGGCCTCTTAACTTAAGAAAATAAGACTTAAAAGTTGCCATTGCTTGCTTGGCCGAGAGCTAGAAACTTTATTTAGAGTTGGGCTTGTAAGTTAGTTTAGAAACTTATAGGCCAGGGCCTGAGTGAGGTGTGACAACTTCACTGAGTGGGGAAAGGCAGAACTCTTCGCAACCATGCCCGCAGAAGGAGCACAAAAAGTTCATCTGAAAGAACCTAATATGCTAATTTGGCATACCGACGATGACAGTAGCCAGTAGTGATTTCCAGTCTATGAACAAGCGATTTCAAGAATTTGTCACCGACCTCGGAATAAAAAGGCACTTCGGCCCACTAGCTCAACCCCTGAGCAACAGATAAGCAGAGTTGCCAAAAGAGCTATAAAAGAGGGACTGTTAGAAATGCAAAGGGAAAATGGCCAGGAGAACGTCCCACTCTACCAAGGAGTTATCAGACAACTCCCCGAGGGACCGAGGAGGAGACACTCTTCTCGCTTATCCCCAATACAGAAAGCCATTATCCATTTGAAGAAGTTCGGCCAGCATACAGATGTTTGACGAAAGAAGAAGTGACCTCGGGTTGAAAACTAAGCTCGACCTAGTTGTCAAACACTGAGAAACGGCCAAGCTCGAAAGGAGGCATTTTCGGCAAAAAGTGGCCATAAGTGCATATCTGCATGATAGGCCAAAAGGAACAAGGAAAAAGAGACCTCGCCCCCGAAAGGCTGAATTAGAACCCCGAAAACCATCCTGTGGGGAACTTCGGCCAAACGGGAAAGGGTCTTATTGGGTCCTAAACAAGGCCCGAATAGGAGCATACAAGCTTGGCAACACCGAAGAAGGAAAACTAAAAAATACAAGCCACTCGGGAGCCTAAAAGAAATTCTACACTTAGAATTTTTGAGACAAGAAATGGTGAAAGCCAGAAATTTGTCTAAGTGCAGAAAGTTTTCCCCTGTCTGAGAATGTTCGCCGAACAAAGCTAAAGTGTGGACTCCCGAAAGTCTCCTGTTCTTTCCGAAGTTAGGTGGGTTATATATGCCCAAAAGAAGGCAAGTCAACCAAACACGGCCGGCAAGGGGGAGGCTAAACTTTGCCTAAGGGAACTTCGCCAACTGTGAAAGACCTCCCGAAGAATGGCCGACGAAAACGAGAAAAGAAAGTACCGAAGTCCCTTGACCGAAAGTGGTCGGGACAAGTGGTAAACAAAAATTGCTCAAAAAGACTTAGCCAAAATCATGAAAGAAAATTCATTGAAGAATGTCTTGAAACAAGGAGAAGATTACAAGAAGAAGAGTACAAAGAAAAAGAAGAAGGCAAAGGTCCTAGATTATCTAAGGGACCCCAGCGTCGTGGGAAGCTTCGGCTCCTGAGTCTTTCGCCACCGCCTTCGGTGTAGGAGGAGGAAACGGCAGGTTAAGGAACTCGACTCTTGACCACATCCACCGAGGTCCCTCGGGAATATCCAGGGCAGCCAGAAAGGGTGGATCGAGGTTCGGATACTTCTTTAGAAACTGATGACGAGCTAGGCAAAAGCCGTCCTGAAAAGCAACCTTGGACGTCTGGATAGCTTTGCCTCTTTCAATGTCCAACTCGTCCGCCTCATGCTAACGATCCAAAACCTCCTGTTGAAAGTCAGAAATCTCCTTCTCCAGCTCCTCAGTTTTCTTCTTCTTCTTCGAACCCTCCTTCAGCAAGTCGACCTTGGCCTGGACATCAGCATTTTCAGCCTTTGCCTTCGCTAAGAAGGCAGACTCCCTTTCTTTTTCCTTTTAAAGGGTCTCGTTGGTCGAAGTCAAGCTGACCAGTTTGCCACTAAGGTCGGACATCTTCTTGGAAAAATCCTTCAAGAGCTCTTCTTGGCCCTTCAAGAATTCCTCCCGAACACTAGCAATCTTCTGCTTGCATATTTGGCTCAACTTGGTGTTCGTCAGCACCGAGTTGGCACAAAAGACTTTGGCCTTCTCCAACTTGTCTTCAGCCCAAGCTCGGACCGAAGACTGCTTTGCTGCCCAAGCTCAGAGGTACCCACTATATGCTAGAAGCTAGAAAAAAGAGAAGGTACTTAGCGAAATTTCCACAAGGAAAGCCAAAAACACTTAGGCAAAAAGTGGGAAGGAAAAGTGAAGAGCCTGAAAAGTTACCTGAGCAGCATGCTGGGAAACTTTTGCAGCAAGGGCATACTCGGAGGTACACTCCTCGGCGACTGCCTTGAAGGATGCTTGAGTAAGCACGCCCCTCGCCATTTGGGGAGCCATTTCCTGACAATCCTCGGAGAATAGATTCATGTCCTCCGTGAAAAACCAGAACGGCTCCCTTGGGAATTTGTCCTTTGGGACATGAGAATCCCGAAGATCCCTCATTCGGGCGTGCTTTATCTTCCATGCCAGGGGCGCCGGATCCTCTGCAAAAAGAAACATGCATCTTATTAGGTAAAAATTCCTTGATTGTAAAAAATGTAAGTTGATTGTAGGGAAAAAGACACAAACCTGGCACACCCTCGGCATAGTCGTCATCAAAGTCATCGACCTCCTTCACGTCGGCAGGAATATGTTTGCCCTTGGACCTTCGGCGTCTTTCTAAATCTTCGGCAGAAAGATCCGCCAAAGAGCCCACAAGATCTGCCGACGTAGCAGGACTCAGAGGAGTAGGAAGGGCAATCACCCACGCAGGGACTTCGGCGGCAGTTTCAGGCTCAGCGAAAGTTGCAACCTTGGTAGAAGTTATAATGACATCGCCAACCTTGGTAGAAGTAGCAATAACATTACCGACTTTCGAAGCGTCCTCCGGAGGGGGAAGAGGGGTGTCCTTCTTGGCCTTCTTGGCCGAAGATGATCTGGTCCCAGAAGCCTTGCACCTCTTCTTTTGTTCTCCCCTCTCGGCCTGACCAAGGAAGAGAGACTTGTAGTAGGCCGCAGACTTCTCGTCCATATCTGAAAAAGTGTGAAGAAATCAGTGTAAGTCCACAGGCACTTATGCTGAAAAAACTTTGAAAGAAGCTTACTTTCAGAAAAGGCTTTGTAATTGAGCTCACTCCGAATGAGCTTTACCAGCCAAGAGTTCTTTCGCTCGGTAGCAGGAGCTCGCATGCAGAGATCTGTCTTATGCTCCGTAACCACCCCCAACTCCCGAAGGACATCCTTGGTCATGAGTTTCCACATGATCGGGAAAGGGTAGAGAGAGCGTGAAAGGACCTCGACATCCCAGTCGGCAACAGACCGGATTTGTCTGTCAAAGTCCCCAAACCTTGCCGCCAACTCGGGAGTTAGCAGCTTCCTGGGATCCATGACATCCGCCTCCAGCTTTCCCCGAGCCCACTTAGTCGGGACGTGCGACCAGGCCTCCGCCACCTTCAGGAAGAAGAACTTCCTTTGCCACCCTCGCCAGCTATCCTTGGTAGCGAAGGTGAACATAAATTTCTTGCTCCTAGATCCCCGAGGCAGCATGAAATAAATGCCACCCTTCAAAACCGGATAGAGCTTATAATACTGCATGAACAGGATGAAATGGGGTTCTACCCCGAAGATGCCGCACATGCAGAGAAAGGCATTGAAATAGCAAAATGAGTTGGGAGGAAGCTGATTCACGGCTATGCCATGAAACTGGAAAAAGTGGCAAAACATCTTTGCAGGAGGAAACCGAAGTCCGGCCTTCAGTTGGGCTCAAAAAACGGTAACCTCGTCACCCCGATTCATAAAGCTAAACTGGCCAACACGAGGTAACCTTGTTATAGCATATGAGGAAAGGAAAAATTTGGTGTTCAACTTTTCTAATTTTTCAGGAGTGGTGCAACAAGGGTGAGACAAAAGGGGTTGCCAGTTCTCGGGAATAGGCATGGTTAACCCAAAAATGACTTCGAAAAAAGGGAAAAATGACTTCGGAAAGTGAAAAGAAAAGCAAACACTGAAGGAACTCTAGAAGTCAGAACCCACCAAAAATCTTGCCGAAGTCTGGGTTTGAGGACGCCATTGTGAAAGGTTGCCGAAAATCACTCCACCGCTAAGACCGCCGCAAAAAAGGAAGAAAAAGCGAGAGCAAAGAAACACAAGTGAAGAGTATGACAGGAGGAAGGCTTATATATATCGATGAAGGGCAGCCAAAAGGGCGTCATAAATGCTGCACGAAGGTGAAGCGTCGACATGATTCCCCTTCGCGCATGAAAAGGCATGCCCATCCCAGTTGATGACTGCCACGTGTCGCCCGTCATGAGAAACTAGGACACATTTTCTGACATCCAGAAATCCAGGGCCCATTGATCGAGACTGACACGCCTAGTTTCAAGACGTGTAGATCCACTAACCTATGGAGGGAAAAGTGAACAAGTTGGGAATCTCTAGAACACCGAAGGGCGGGCAAACGACACCTGTCCGAACAAGGCTTATCACCAAGGTGGTGAAGTGCCCTGCCGGCCGACGTCATACTCCGACTGTAAATCCATAAGGTCCACAGCTCGAAGNCCTGTTCGACCGAAAATGGACATACTACTACGTGGGCCTCCGGGAGTCCACGAGGTTGTCCTGTCAAAAACTGCCAATTGAGCTATAGACAGACGCCGGAAAAGCTACTTCCCAAAGTCTTCACTTCGACTTTCGAAGGGGGGCAGGTGATAGCCGAAGTGCTATTGCCCTGTTTACCAACTGACCACAGAAAAGAGATAGCCAGACACCTGAGGCACACAGCCTCGGTAGCTTGCCAATTCCATCATCGGGAGCCAGCGCAGCGCCTTATTCGGGAAGGCGACCGAGCCAGCTTTGGGGGAGAAGAACCAATCACCCTCCAAGGGAGAAAAGCCCCCGAAGACGAAGACGTTGAAGTTCCAGCCTGACTCCGGAAAAAGGCACCTCCCCCGAAGTGAGACATCAACCAAAGGGACCTCGGTTGTACGGCAAGAGCTATCAAGGAGTCACTGACACTCCGATCACATACGTCTCTGACACGGCACCTTCAGGCACGCTCTGACATGCCATCGCAGTCTAATGTCCTATCACGAAGGGGTACAATTCACGGGCCGAGGAGCCTGCAGGTGGCTAGGGGCCCCCAAGCGTAGATGTACGAACACCATCCAACCATACACGTGCTGTACAGGTGTCATCATCTGAAGGGGTCACCCTCTTCCTTTTGTACCAGAGAAATCATCACAGGAAGGGGGGCCTTCTGGCAAGAGGACAGAGAGAGAGGCCGGAAAACAAAGGACGCTCTACTCCCTCCTTCTGGAAACCCTCCCTTCGCCTGAATACTCTCCCTTCGGCCCTCAAAAAGACACGTCAGGCAAGAGTCCCTTGTGCTTATTACTGAGTATCTCTCTTTCTCAAAGCACTGACTTGGGCGTCGAAGGTTCCCCCCGGAAAACCACCCCGAGGGCCTCCTAACCCCTGTTTTCTGAGTGCTTCAGCCAAGTCTCCCAGAAGCATCACTGTTCCAGGCTCTCTCCCACACCGGAGGTACCTCCCGTTTTCACCTACCACGGGACCAAGAAGCTGCCGACCATCACTCAAGGTGATCCTCCCTGGACGCCTTCCTCTGGACTAATCCGCACCTCCAGGACCCCCTACTACCTTCACCACTGCACACAGTGGAGATGCTGGCTCCGCACCACCGGACCGCATCATCTGGCGCCGTCTGTGGGAAGCCACTCCCAGGCTGCCGAAGTTGAACCTCGGCGTTCTAAGGAGAAGGGACTCCCGAGGTCCCCATCCGCACTAGAGATTCAACGGGCAACCGAATAATGGCAGCAAGGAATTCCCTCCCCGAGAGTGAACGCCCTCTGACTATCACAATAGGCTTCCTGCGCAAATTCCCATGGCCTGGCATGGTCGAAATGACGCAGTAGTCAAGCCAAAGAAGGCCGTAGCTAAATTCGGGCCGAAGGCCCTCCCCATTGATATCCTGACGGGAAGAGAATCCCGTGTCAATTCACAGGAATTTGGGAAACGGAGATCAACGATTTGAGTACTCGGCAGGAAGCATACCCCCCGGAGTATAACCTACGGGAAAAGCAGGGTCGGGATGAGCCAGACCTCCCCGTTGAAAGAGTTCTGCACCCGAGGAAAAAATCACCATCTCCTCAGCAACGAAGTCAAAACCCATTGCCTCGAAAGGTCATCTACGACTTGACATGCGGCCAGAAGGCGCTAACTCTACTTCCAAGGACACACTATCACTGTCCGAACTAATCTACCTTTGCACGACCTGGCAAAAAAGAGTAGAGCATTCTGAAAGGACTATCGAAATGGTGCATCAAACTCAAAGAGTACTACATCGCGCGTAAGCCTAGAAGGGCAGCAAGTGCCCAGGTACTGGCAGACTAGATCACCGAAATCCCAGAAGTAAGGAAGGCTGAAACCAACAAGGGAGACAGAGCAAAGGTAGATCCAGAGTGGAAGCTACTTCTGAGTGGAACCTTAAGCGCAGAGCATCAGGGCGCTGGGATACCCCTTCGTGGGCCCGAAGGCAGGGAGGCCACCAAAACAATCAAATTTGATTACCAAAAGTGTTGGCCCATCCGAGCATGGCAACGCTAGGTATAGTAACCTCGCACAAGAAAGCGGAAAGATCCTACGAAAAAGAATCTCGCAACCAAAGAGCCCCGAAAATCCTCATGAAGAGGCAAAAAGTGCAAAGACATTCCAGACGATATTTCCTGACTAAGGAAAAACTATGCAGGCAAAGGTACGCAACTCCGTTATAGAAATATATATATATATCGGTAAAAAGAGTGTAGGACAATTCATCCAAGAGGTGTGAAAATAGCCAGAGACACGACAGCACCCGAAGACTGCCTTCGGAGTGGATAACCTCGGAAAGATTGCACCAAGCCACTCCAGACAACACCCGAAGATATGTGAAGTTCTGCGAGATAGCAGAGGACTACTTCACTGGGTGGGGAAACGCAGAACTCTTAGCAACCATGCCCGTAGAAGGTGCACAAAATGTTCGTCTGAAAGAACATAATATGCTAATTTTCCATACCGACGGTGACACTGGCCAATAGTGATTTCCAGTCTATGAACAAGCGATTTCAAGAATTTGTCACCAGCCTAGGAATAAAAAGGCACTTCGGCCCACTAGCTCAGCCCCCGAGCAACAGATAAGCAGAGTTGCCAAAAGAGCTATAAAAGAGGGACTGTGAGAAATGCAAAGGGAAAATGGCCAGGAGAACTTCCTATTGTACCAAGGAGTTATCAGACAACTCCTCGAGGGACCGAGGAGGAGACACTCTTCTCGCTTATCCTCAATACAGAAAGCCATTATCCATTTGAAGAAGTTCGGCCAGCATACAGATGTTTGACGAAAGAAGAAATGACCTCGGGTTGAAAACTAAGCTCGACATAGTCGTCAAACACTGAGAAATGGCCAACCTCGAAAGGAGGCCTTTTCGGCAAAAGGTGGCCATAAGTGCAAATCTACATGATAGGCTAAAAGGAATAAGGAAAATGAGACCACACCCCCAAAGGCCTGAATTAGAACCCCGTGAACCGTCCTGTGGGGCACTTCAGCCAAACAGGAAAGGGCCTTATTGGGTCCTAAACAAGGCCCGAATAGGAGCATACAAGCTTGGTAACATCGAAGAAGGAAAACTGAAAAATACAAGGCACTCGGACGCCTTAAAGAAATTCTACACTTAGAATTTTTGAGACAAGAAATAGTGAAAGCCAGAAATTTGTCTAAGTATAGAAAGTTTTCCCCTGTCTGAGAATGTTTGCCGAACAAAGCTGAAGCATGGACTCCCAAAAGTCTCCTGTTCCGTCCGAAGTTAGTTGGGTTATATATGCCCAAAAGAAGGCAAGTCAACCGAACACAGCCGGCAAGGGGGAGGCTAAACTTTGCCTAAGGGAACTTCGCCAACTACAAAAGACCTCCCGAAGAATGGCCGACGAAAACGAGCAAAGAAAGTACCGAAGTCCCCTGACCGAAAGTGGTCGGGACAAGTGGGAAACAAAAATTGCTCAAAAAGACTTAGCCAAAATCATGAAAGAAAATTCATTGAAGAAGGTCTTGATACAAGGAGAAGATTACAAGAAGAAGAGTACAAAGAAAAAGAAGAAGGCAATGGTCCTAGATTATTTAACAGACCCCGGCGTCGTGGGAGGCTTTGGCTCCTGAGTCTTTCACCGCTGCCTTCGGTGTAGGAGGAGGAAACGGCCGGTTAAGGAACTCAACTCTTGACCACATCCACCGAGGTCCCCCGGGAATATCCAGGGCAACCAAAAAGGAAGGATCGAGGTCCGGATACTTCTTCAAAAACTGATGACGAGCTAGGCAGAAGCCGTCCTGAAAAGCAACCTTGGACGTCTGGACGGCTTTGCCTCTTTCAATGTCCAACTCGTCCGCCTCATGCTGAAGATCAGAAACCTCCTACAAATAGTCAGAAATCTCCTTCTCCAATTCCTCAGTTTTCTTCTTCTTCTTTGAACCATCCTTCAACAAGTCGACCTTGGCCTGGAGTTCAGCATTTTCAGCCATTGCCTTCGCCAATAGGGCAGACTCCCATTCTTTTTCCTTTTGAAGGGTCTTGTTGGCCAAAGTCAGGCTGACCAGTTTGCCACCAAGGTCGGACCTCTTCTCGGAAAAATCCTTCAAGAGCTCTTCTTCGCCCTTTAAGAATTCCTCCCAAACACTAGCAATCTTATGCTTGCAAAATTGGCTCAACTTGGTGTTCGTCAGGACCGAGTTGGGACAAAAGACTTTGGCCTTCTCCAATTTGTCTTCAGCCCAAGCTCGGACCGAAGACTGCTTTGCTGCCCAAGCTCAGAGGTACCCACTATACCCCAGAAGCTACAAAGAAAAGAAGGTACTTAGCGAAATTTGCACAAGGAAAGCCAAAAACACTTAGGCAAAAAGTGGGAAGGAAAAGTGAAGAGCCTGAAGAGTTACCTAAGTAGCATGCTGGGAAACTTTTGCAGCAAGGGCATCCTCGGAGGCACACTCCTCGGCGACTGCCTTGAAGGATGCCTGACGAAGCACGCCCCACGCCATTTGGGGAGCCATTTCCTGACAATCCTCGGAGAACAGATTCATGTCCTCCGTGACAAACCAGAACGGCTCCCTTGGGACTTTGTCCTTTGGGACATGAGAATCCCGAAGATCCCTCATTCGTGCGTGCTCTATCTTCCAAGCCAGGGGCACCGGATCCTTTGAAAAAAGAAACATGCATCTTATCAGGTAAAAATTCCTTGATTATTAAAAATGTAAGGTGATTGCAGGGAAAAAGAGACAAACCTGGCACACCCTCGGCATAGTCGTCATCAAAGTCATCGACCTCCTTCACGTCGGCAGGAATATGTTTGCCCTTGGTACTTCGGCATCTTTCTATATCTTCGGCAGAAAGATCTGCCAAAGAGCCCACAAGATTTGCCAACGTAGCAGGACTCAGAGGAGCAGGAAGGGCAAACACCCCGGCAGGGACTTCGGCGGCATTTTCAGGCTCGGCAAAAGTTGCAACCTTGGTAGACGTTGCAATGACATCGCCAACCTTGGTAGAAGTAGCAATAACATCACCGATTTTTGAAGCATCCTCCGGAGGGGGAAGAGGGGTGGCCTTCTTGGCCGAAGATGATCCGCTCCCAGAAGCCTTGCGCCTCTTCTTTTGTTCTCCCTTCTCGGCCTGACCAAGGAAGAGAGACCTGTAGTAGGCGGCAGACTCCTCACCCATCTCTGAAAAAGAGAGAAGGAATCAGTGTAAGTCCACAGGCATTTATGCTGAAAAAACTTTGAAAGAAGCTTACTTTCAGAAAAGGCTTCGTAAGTGAGCTCACTCCGAATGAGCTTAACCAGCAAGAGTTCTTCCCCTCGGTAGCAGAAGCTGGCATGCTGAGATCCGTCTTATGCTCCGTAACCACCCCCAGCTCCTGAGCCATCCTCGGTCATGAGTTTCCACATGATCGGGAAAGGGTAGAGAGAACATAAAGGGACCTCAGCATCCCAGTCGGTGACAGCACAGATTTGTCTATCAAAGCCCCCAAACCTCGCTGCCAACTCGGGAGTTGGCAGCTTCCTGGGATCCATGACATCCGCCTCCAGCTGTCCCCGGGCCCACTTAGTCAGGACGCACGACCAGGCCTCCGCCACCTTCAGGAAGAAGAACTTCCTTTGCCACCCTCGCCAGCTATCCTTGGTAGCGAAGGTGAATATAAATTTCTTGCTCCCAGATCCATTAGGCAACATGAAAAAAAAGTCACCCTTCGGAACCGAATAGAGCTTATAATACTGCATGAACAAGATGAAATGGGGTTCTACCCCAAAGAACCCGCACATGCAGAGAAAGGCGTTGAAATAGCAAAATGAGTTGGGAGGAAGCTGATTCACAGCTATGCCATGAAACTGGAAAAAGTCGCAAATCATCTTCGCAGGAGGAAACCGAACTCTGGCCTTCAGTTGGGCTCGGAAAACAGTACCTCGTTACCCCGATTCATAAAGTTAAACAGGCCAAGGCGAGGTAACCTTGTGATAGCATACGAGGGAAGGAAAAATTTGGTCTTCCACTTTTCTAATTTTTTAGGAGTGGTGCAACAAGGGTGAGACAAAAGGGGTTGCCAGCTCTCGGGAATAGGCATGGTTGACTGAAAAATGACTTCAAAAAAAAGGAAAAATGACTTCGGAAAGTGAAAAGAAAAGCAAACACCGAAGGAACTTTAGAAGTCAGAACGCCCCAAAAGTCTTGCCGAAGTCTGGGTTTGAGGACGCCGTTGTGAAAGGTTGTCGGAAATCGCTTCGCTGCTAAGACCGCCACAAAAAAGGAAGAAAAAGCGAGAGCAAAGAAACACAAGTGAAGAGTATGACAGGAGGAAGGCTTATATAGATTGAGGAAGGGCAGCCAAAAGGGCGTCATAAATGCTGCGTGAAGGCAAAGCGTCAACATGATTACCCTTTACGCGTGAAAAGGCGTGCCCATCCCAGCTGATGACTGCCATGTGTCACCCATCATGAGAAACTAGGACACGTTTTCTGACATCCAGAAAACCAGGCCCATTGCTCGAGACTGACACGCCTAGTTTCGAGACGCGTCAATCCACTAACCTATGGTGGGAAAAGTAATCAAGTTGGGAATCTCGAGAACACCGAAGGGTGGGTAGACGACACCTATCCGCAAAAGGCTTATCACCTAGGTGGCGAAATGCCTTGTCGGCCGATGTCATACTCCGAGTGTAAATCCATAAGGTCCAGGGTTCAAAGGCTCCGTGCCGCCTTGTTCAACTGAAAATGGACATACTACTACGTGGGCCTCCGGGAGTCCACGAGGCCATTGTTAGTGTTGTGCCCAAAAGCCAATCATGAGATGATTGTATTTTTGCACAATTGAGTCATGATATTTTATTAAGGCATTAATCCAGCAATTATGTTTGTTGTTTTGTTCTTGCGTAACTTAACAAACATAATTGTAACCCTAGAATAATGATATTCTTAAAAGTCCCTGGTCTAGTATTATTGTGGAGCGGGTTGCAATAATACATAACGACTAGCATATGTGGAGACTAATATGAGATATGTAGTCTACATATGGGTACAAGTTGGAGAACTTGTGTACTGGACCGACCCACCATGAGAACACTACATGGATCGTTATATGAGTGTCATAAGTGATTCCCATAGTGATCAGGGTATATGTAGTCCTTCGACCTAAGATCATCAAGGTTCCCTACATGTGAGTCACATACTTTGATACTTTCCTTTGTTGCTCGTAACTGAGTGAACTTGAAGGAGGTCATTGGGTATGTCACATATCATGCGGAGGGATTTGTATGATCAAGATGGGATTTGTCCCTCCTATGTAACGGGAGCGATATCTTCGGGCCCCTTGATAGAGTGAGACTTAGAAAATGCATGGCCATGCTCGGATGAGTTGATATGCGATATCAATGTCATCAGTTTAAGTTAGTCTACTCGGTAATCAAGAAACCAAAGATTGGGCTATACGAGAGTGACACATTCCATGTCTCGTGCTTAGTCTTGATATCTTGGACAAAGGGACAATGGCATATATCGGTGATGATCATAAAGGTATAGTCGAATCATCGACAATCTTGTCACTTGGGTAGCAATGATGTGTTGCTAGACACCGCTCATTGCTTATGATCATAAATGTGATTTATGATCATTGCCAACGTGATAAGAGCCTATTGGGTCGCACACATAGAGCA
>KK900057.1:165275-183217 GCA_000696445.1 Aquilaria agallochum | reverse complement strand
GCGTGGTGATCCCGAGAGGCTCGTGTGGATACCATAGAGAGCCTGAACACGTCAACTGTTCAGGTTTTGTGATTTGACTCTACAGTTGAGTGAGAGATCTCAATCGAAAATTAGGTATGAAAATTTTCGAACACCTGGTTTACCCCATTTCACTTGGATCCTGGAGGGTTTCGGTTAAATTCTGCTGCACTGTTTGGCTCCCAAAACCCAACAGTCGTCCTGTCAAAAACTGCCAATTGAGCGATAGACAGACGGCGGAAAAGCTACTTGCCGAAGTCTTCACTTCGACTTTCGAAGGGGGGCGTGTGATAGCCGAACTGCTATCACCCTGTTTACCAACCGACCACAGAAAAGAGAGAGGCAGACACCTGAGGCACACAGCCTCGGTAGCTCACCAATTCCAACTTCGGGAGCCAGTACAGTGCCTCCTTCGGGAAGGCGACCGAACCAGCTTCGGGGGAGAAGGACCAATCACCCTCCGAGGGAGAAAAGCCCCCAAAGACGGAGACGCTGAAGTTCTAGCCTGACTCTGGAAAAAGGCTCTTCCCCCGAAGTTAGACATTAACCAAAGGGACCTCGGTTGTACGGCAAGAGCTATCAAGGAGTCTCTGACATTCCGATCACATACGTCTCCGACAGGCCGCCTTCAGGCACACTCTGACATGCCATCGTAGTCTAATGTCCTGTCACGAAGGGCTACAACTCATGGCCCGAGGAGCATGCAGGTGGCTAGGGGCCCCCACGCGTAGAAGTACGAACACCATCCAACAAAAGACGTGCTGTACACGTGTCATCATCTGAAGGGGTCACCCTCTTCCTTTTGTACCAGAGAAATCATCACAGGAAGGGGGGCCTTCTGGCGAGAGGACAGAGAGAGAGGCCGGAAAACAGAGGATGCTCTACTCCCTCCGCTTGAAAACCCTCCATTCGCCTAAATAGTCTCCCTTCGGCCCTCAGAAAGACACGCCAGGCAAGAGTCCCTTGTGCTTATTATTGAGTATCTCTCTTTCTCAAAGCACTGACTTGGGCGTCGGAGGTTCCCCCCCAGAAAACCACCCCGGGGGCCTCCTAACCCCTGCTTTCTGAGTGTTTCAGCCAGGTCTCCCAGAAGCATCACTGTTCTAGGCTTTCTCCTACACCAGAGGTACCTCCTATTTTCACCTACCACGGGGCCAATAAGCTGCCGGGCATTACTCAAGGTGATCAACCCTGGACTCCTTCCTTCTGGACTAATCCACACCTCCAGGACCCCATGCTGCCTTCACCATTGCACACAGTGGAGATGCTGGCTCCGCACCACCGGACCGCATCACGTCTCCTAAAGGTTCCCTATTCTGTCGAAGGACCTCACCTAACAACACTCGGTGGTAATGTCGGACCGAAGGGGACCTCTTCCCCCAAAGGAGTTCAATACTCTGAAGGGTTATAGCTTCCGAAAGAGGTATTCTGGAGCACAACAAAAATGGTTAATGAGGCTCTGATACAGAGACCTCGCACATGCCCCTTACCTTTGGCCATAACGGCCTACGGCCAGCTGGAGATACCTATCTCTGAAGATACAAACTACATATGACCGTTTGCGTGTCATGATTTGAGTTGGCTATGTCAAACGGCCTCGTCCCTATGCCCTCCTATAAAAACTTGGGAATGACCTTGGTAAAGGGACACAAAACTCTCTCTACTATTTGCTCTCCACTCTCTGCTCCTTACCCCTCAAATACTGACTTGGGCATTGGAGGCTCCTCCCCCTGCAACACATTCTGGGGAGCTCCTAACCCTTGTTCTTCTAAGTGTTTTAGGCACCCTCATACCAGAAGTCTCTCCTTCAGGGCAGTATGTCATATGACGAGGATGCCGCCGAGCATCAGAATTCTTGGGTTATCCTACCATGGGGGAGGCAGCCAAGACTTGATAATTAGTCAAAAATGCTGGGCACATGTGTACCAATGAGTTTAAGACAATGAAACCATAATTAGTGAGAAATAAAATGACATAAAGCAAGGTTAAGCATATTAGGTGTGTTTTGTGCCCTAAAGCTCATTTAAGGCCATTTAAGTGGCCAAATCACTTATCCCTCTCTCATTTCATCCTCCCCCAACCCAAGAACATAGCCATACTTCCTCCATAGCCACCATACCTTCAAACTTGCAATTGATTGAAATTGAAGGCAAAATGAAGCAATTGGTAGCAAACTACAGCTATTTCTTGGATACTTCAAGGATCAAGCTTGATTTTCGGCCTACTCACTTTGGTAAGGGTTCTCTTGCTCTCATGGGTTGTTTTCTATATTTTCAACCAACCATGGAGCTATTTCTAAGCTTGGAAGAGAGCCATGAGCTTGATGAACCAAGCTTAGTGAGGGGAGTGCACTTATTGAAGGTTTTGTGACCTAGTGTGAAGTGCACAATGATGGCAGTAAAGTGAGGGTTTCTAGAGCCCAAATTTAGTACTAACTACTATTAAAATCCTCCTAAGACAAAGCATTAGCTTGAGGAGGGCTGCCATAGTGATTTGGTTATGTTTACTATGTGTTTTATGGACTAACCATGGTTTATTGTTGCTGCCAGATTTCATGTGTTTGTTGTTTGTGTTTGGCTGCTACATTTGGTTGCTATATCTTGTACATATGGATTGGGGTTTTTATGTTTCAGTTTCTTTGGCTGCATTTTTTAATGATCGTTACATTGCCTATTGAATCCAAGAGCTACCCTTACTAACTTTCTCAATGAAACTTACTCCCCTCAATTCTGTCATTTCAGGTCCAGCTGCAAGATCACCTTCAAATGAATCTTTTTGGTTTGATTTTTAATTTCAAATTTCTGGTAAATGAACTTCCATATGTATGGTTATGATCTGGAAAATTTGGTGATTTTATGAGAACATTTGGTATTTTTAATGGTGGCACTTATTGTGTTGTGCAGCAGCTGTCCAGCATCCTGTTTTTGGAGTCCATTGTGTCTCAGGACCTCCTGTAACCTAGGGTGCGTATTTAGATGAGTTAAGACCATATTTTAGTGAATGTATGCATATACATGTATTGTATGTAAAATGAGACAAGTATGTGACCATTTGAGTAATGTTTTGGCTATGTAAATGATGTGGGGCAAAGCTGCCTAAGTGTGAATGATGGGCTGCTTACTCGTAAATTATGTTTTGGCCACATAAAGTTGTTAAAATAAAGGGAATGTAATTCATGTGTAATGGACACATATGGGATAGCCTTGGAGGGCTTTCCCCTTGTGAATGAAGTGTTTGCATGGTTTGGAAAAATTGTATGGGCAAAATGGTCCAAAAGTTGCCAGCATTTTGACTATGGACATAAAGTTTAATATCTCACTGTGTAGAATAAATATTTGCATAAAATGTTGACCAAAGCTAGAGGGAATTAAGAGGGGTAACTGGGATTTGGAATTTCCTGATTTAGAGCCCTGTAGCCAAAGATTTGATGTTGCAAAGTTGGCTGAGTTACCATTCATTTGGTCAGAATTTTGTAACCAACTTAAAAAATCCATAACTTGGTCCATAGGTGGGCTATTGATGTAAAAAAAAATTCCTTGGTTTTCTCTAAGTCTCCACTTGATAATGGAGCAAATAAAAAAGGGGGGTATGTCGCTAGAATAATACAGTTTATTAGTGGAATTTACAGGTGCAGTAGCTGGTCACTAGAACTTAACAAGATTGCATAATGTGTGGAAGCCAAAACTAAGACTTGTGCTAGTGTTTTCCTTCTTAGCTGCCATAGTGTGCATAAATGTAAATATGTGTGTTATGGTTAGACCAATATGCATGTATTTACATAGTGCTCAAGAGGGTCACTTGAGTATGTACACTAGGAGTGTTGTTTTGATGACCTACAGGACACACCAAACTTGGGAGTTTAAATGCACAGTTTTGGCACCATAACTGGACTACCCCGGAGTGGGTAACAAAATTTGGTATCAGAGCATGGTTTATACATGTACATAGCATATAGTTGCATTGCATGGATCTACATATATGAACTCAGTTTGGTCAGCTGCCGGTGTCAAGTACAATTGAAATACCTATGATCTTTATAGGTGCTCCATGATGGATCATCAATGCAGGAAGTAAACATGGTTGCCACAAGGAGAGGGGAACCACCCCGAAGGCCTTCTACTGATTCTGGGCAACAAAGAAATAAATAGAATATAGGGAATTAGGGGCAACAGGGGGTACCAAACCATGAAGTGCCTCAGGTTTGGTTAGAGCTTCAGAGGAACTTAGCTCTAATCAATGAAAACTTAGTAAGGCTTTTTCAAGAACAATAGGAAGGGGTCGAAGTAGCTCCAGCAAAACCAGTTTAGGATGCATAGCAGCAACTAGAAGAGGATGCTAGGAACACATTTGAATAAGTTCCTTCTGGAAGCTTAGAAGATACAAATGATGAGACCATTGAGGAGGAAGATGAGGATAGGAGAAATCCAAGAGGAAAAAGACTAAGGTTTGAGATTGGTTAGGTGTCCAGGACCAATCCCTCAGTCTATGGCCATTCCTCCACTAGGAATGAGAATGAGGAAGGCCATGAGAGAAGATCCAGGAGAAGGTAGAAAGATCATAGAGACCATCACCATACTGAGGGCTCTCATAGATCCAGGAGACACAAATCAGAGGATCCAGAAGGCCTAGATGAGGTTAGACTGTTGGAGAGGTTCCAAGGCCTAAGACCTCCACAGTTTGATGGAGGAGATGGGCCAGAGAGAGCTGAGGAGTGGTTAATCTTCATAGAAAAAATGTTTGAGAGGATGCTACTCAGCTCCACCAAGAGAGTGTCACTGGCTACCTACAATCTGGTAGGTAGTGCAAAGATGTGGTGGAGAAACACTAGAGATAGGTATGCTTTCCAAAAGGGCATAAGGCCAGGAAGAGATATTGAGATGAGCTGGCCAAAGTTCACACAGCTGTTTCAGGAGCAGTACATTATTGATGCTATCAAGGATATGAAGCAAGTTGAATTTGATGCTTTAAGGCAGGACAACCTCAGTGTCCTANAGTATGAGCACAAATTCAATCAGTTGGTGAGGTATGCTCCTCAGTATCATGGACTCGAGGAGTTGAAGGCCAAAACATTTTTCAAAGGCCTAAAGTCAGACATTAGAAATGTTGTTAGACCTTTCGGAGCAGGTACATGTTATGAAGCACTACAGAAAGCTCTAGTAGTAGAGCAAGAAAAGTATGAGACTAAGTACTTTCACAGTGGACCAGAGGAAAGTAGTCAGGTAGGAGGCAAGCAAAAGAAGCCACCACATGGCAAGGGAATTGCCAAGAGTTCCCATTTTGGTGGTGAGGGCAAGGTTAAGGGGAAGTTCCCTGGCCTAAGGTTCCCTAAGTGCAAGAGGTTTCATGGAAAGAAACCTTGCTATTTAGACACCCAAGCGTGTCTTAAGATGTGGATCCATGTATCATTGGATCAAAGACTACCCACAGGCTCAAAGGAAGCCAGAAGACCAAGGTCCAGTAATGCCTATTGGGGTAGGACCTAGAGGAGGAGCACCTAGGGAGCGACAGTAGAGGCCAGTTCCTCTAGTGGCTCGGCCTCCAGAGTAGAAAGCTGGTAGACTCTTTCAAGTGGAGAGGCCAGAGACATCACAGCAGGGAAGAGAACTAAGGGGTAACATTTACCTTGATGGTATGCTTGTTAGTGTTTTGCTTGATACTGGTGCATTTGTGTCTACAGTGGCCAGGAAATTTGTTGATGCCATGCAATTGCCTACTAAAATCATGCTTAGGATATCCTTAGTGAAAATAGCAGGTAGTCAATGTCTTTTCACTAATGACCTAGCTAAGGATTNTTTTACATCAATAGCCCACCTATGGACCAAGTTATGGAATTTTGAAGTTGGTTACAAAATTCTGAGCAAATGAACAGTAAATCAGTCAACTTTGCAACGTCATATCTTTAGGTATAGAGCTAAAAATCCAGAAATTAAAAATCCCAGCTAACATTATGGATGTGCTCTAGGTGTGTTAAAAATTTTATACCAAGATTAATTCTACACAGGAAGATATTAAACTTTAGGTCCAGAGTCGAAATTCTGGCAACTTTTGGACCATTTTGCCCATACTATTTTTCCAAACCATGCAAACACTTCATTCACAAGGGGAGAGCCCTCCAAGGCTATCCCATATATGTCCATTACACATAGAAATTACATTCCCTCTCTTTTAACAACTTTTTGTGGCCAAAACAGAATTTACAAGTAAGCAGCCCATCATTCACACTTAGGCATCTTTGCACCACATCACTTACATAGCCAAAACATTACTCAAATGTTCACTTACTTGTATCATTTTACATACACTACATGTACATGCATACATGCACTACAATATGGTCCTAACTCAGCTAAATATGCACCCTAGGTTACAGGAGGTCCTGAGACACAATGGACTCCAAAAACAAGATGCTGGACAGCTGCTGCACAACACAATATGTACCACCATTAAAAATACCAAATGTGCTCCTAAAATTACTAAAATTTCAAGATCATAACTAGAAATATGGAAGTTCATGTACCTGTAATTTCAGATCAAAACTAAATCCACAAATTTCAGTTTCAATGTGATCTTTCTGCAGGATCTGAAATGACAGAATTGAGGGGAGTAAGTTTCATTGAGAAACTTAGTAAGGGTAACACTTGGTTTCTTAAGGTAATGTGATCCTCATTAAAACCTGCATCCAAAGACACTAAAACAAAAAAACTACAAGCATATATACAAGATATAGCAACCAAATGCAGCAGCCATTCACAACCAACAAACACATGAAATGCAGCAACAACAATAACCATAGATTAGTCTATAAAACATGCAATAAACTTAAATAAATCACTATAGAAGCCCTCCTCAAGCTAATGCTTGGTATTAGGAGGATTTTAACAGTAGTTAGTACTAACTTTTTGGCTCTAGAAACCCAGAAATTCGCTGCCATCACTGTGCACTTCACACTAGGTCACAAAGCCTTTAATAAGTGCACTCCCCTCACTAAGCTTGGTTCATCATGGTCATGGCTCTCTTCCAAGCTTAGCCCTAGCTCCATGGTTGCTTGAAAATATAGAAAACAACCCATGAGAGCAAGAGAACCGTTACCTTGAGTGTATGCTGAAATTGGAGCTTAATCCTTGAAGTACTCAAGCAATAGCTCTAGTTTGCTTCCATTTGCTTCCATTTGCCTTCAATTTCAATCAATTGCAAGTTTGAAGGTGTGGTGGCTATGGAGGAAGTATGGATGTGTTCTTGGACTAGAGGAGGACGGAAATGAGAGAGGGATAAGTGATTTGGCCACCTAAATGGCCTTAAATGAGATTAAGGACACAAAACACACTTAACAAGCTTAACCTTGCTTTATGTCATTTTCTTTCTCACTAATTATGGTTTCTTTGTATTAAACTCATTGGTACACATGTGCCCAACATTTTTGACTAATTATTAAGTCTTGGCTGCCAACCCCATGGTGGGATAACACCACAATTCCACCATTAGACTTAAGTCAAAAGCTTAAACACCTTAAGGTTTACAGTAGGACATTTAGGTCCTTATTGCCTTTAATGTTTCCTTTGTCCAAACTTGTCTTCCATGAGTAATTTGGTCCTCCAATAGCACTTTCATACCATTTATATCCTTCCCATAACTCTCCAAGTCTCTTTCTTGAGATTTTTGCAATTGAGTACCTGAATTTCCAAAACCCTACAAAAAAGTCTATAGGTTGCTTGACGAACAAGCAATCCTTTAGGCTTTCCTTGGGGACCAAGTTACCAACTTGGAACACTTTTAAGGAGGTATTGATCATGCCTATTACCCCCCACACTTCAATCACTATGGTGAGAATTACACAATATAATGGTTTTTAGCCATTATGACACACTTACATAGTCGACCACCTTCGGTAAAAATTGTACAATATCACTCATGCACTTTTGGAAGCAACCACATTTGGTTTGCCTCCTTTGGCGTCTTTTGTACAATTTTTCCTTTGAAAATTTTTCTAAGTGTAGAATTTTTTCAAAGAGTTTGAATGGCATGTTTTTTCAATTTTTGACCTTCAATATCACCGAGCTTATAGACTCATGGCCAAACTTCCTTGAGGACCAAATAAGGTCCATCCCAATTTTCTTGAAGCACTACAGGAGATGGTTTTCGGGATTCGAATTCAACCTTTTGGAGAAAGAGGTCCCCTTTCCTGATTCCTTTATGCTTGACATGCAAGTTTGTAGCAACGACTACTCTCTGCTGAAAAGCTTTTCTTCTGAGCTCAGCCGTTTCTTTATGCTCGTTAATCATATCCAACTTGGTTCTTAGACCGAGGTTGTTCCACTCTTCATCAAACACCTGTATTCTAATAGATGGCTATATAACCTCGACAGGGATAATGGCCTCTGTGCCAAACATGAGTGAGAAGGGTGTCTCACCCGTGGTCCTTTTAGTAGTTGTTCAATAGCTTCACAGCACGCTCAGAAGCTCTGTTGGCCATTTTTCATTCCCTTCTTTCAACCTATTTTTCAGACCATCTCTTATCATTCTATTGGACACTTCAACTTGTCCATTGGTCTAAGGATGGGCAACCAGGGTGAAGTTTATTTTTATCCTCAGGTCGGCTACAAATTCCTGGAAACCTTTATCTGTGAATTGGAAACCATTATTAGCTATTCTCACCCTCGATATGCCAAATCTGCATATGATGTTCTTCTAGAAAAATCTTTGCATGTCCTTTTCCAATATTGCTGCTAAAGGCTCTGCCTTGATCCACTTGGTGAAATAGTCTACTATTACTACGTAGAACTTCACTCCTCCTGCAGCTATTGGGAAATTCCCAAAGGGGTCAATACCCCAAGCAGCGAAAGGACAAGGATAGTTTGCCAAAGTTATTATTTCTGAGGGTAATCTCTAGATGGAAGAGTGTCTCTAGCACTTGTCGCATTTCTGGACAAACTGCCTCGCATGCTTCCTTAAGGTAGACGAGAAATATCCTTGGCGGAGTAGCACTATGGGAAAGGCATCAGTCCCGATGTGAGACTTGCAGGCCCCCTCATGGGCTTCTTTGAGAACCATCTCAACATCCTCTTCACTGACACAACTCTATAGCAGACTTGCTTACCCTTGTCGGTACAACTCTTCTCCGATCAGGAAGTATTTACCCGAGCGCTTTCACACTTTTGCAGCTTCAAGAGGATCTTCGGCAACTTCCAAATTTGCAAGATATTTCTTGATAGGATCTTTTCACCCTGTACCTGAGGTTGCTATGCACATTAATATTATGCTTCACTGATAAAGTACTTCAGTGGACTCCTTTGATTTGGCCAAAGTATCTGACTCCATATTGTCCCACTGTGGTACGTTTTCTATTTGTACCCTATCGAATTCTTGTTTAAGCCTTTTTGCAAGGTCATGGTACTTTGCCAAGTTTAGGTATTTTGCCCCGTAGTCCCCCACCATCTGTCAGACGATCAGCTAAGAATCGCTGTGGGCCTTCAGATTTCTCATACTAACTCTTTTTGCCAACAGTAAGCCTGCTATGAGGGCTTCATATTCGGTGAAATTATTGGTGACGTTGAAACCGAACTTGATGGGCTTTGATGCTTCCATACCTTCAGGTCCCCGCAAAATTACTACGGCTCCTTGATGTTCAGAACTGGAGGCACCATCGACGAAGAGTGTCCACTCAGGTTTGTCACCACCAAGGTCCACTAATGTATCTTCAGTTTTTCGTACTTTGACAATAAAATCTGCCAATGCTTGGGCCTTTATTGCCCTTAACAACTCATAGGTGATGTCATATTCACCGAGCTCGATGCACAACTTTGATACTCTTCCAGAGTGGTCTACCTTCCTTATAAGATCCCGAAGAAGTAGGTTACTTCAAACAATGATAGGATGTCCTTGGAAGTAAGGCCGTAGCCTTCTAATTGCCAACACTAGAGCATAAATGGCCTTTTGCAGGAGAGGGTACCTAACTTTAACACCGTGCATGAACATGCTTGCATAGTATACTAGCTACTATTTTCCTCCCTTTTCCCTTACAAGTACCAAACTTACGGCCTTTTCGATAATGATGAGGTAGAGGATGATAGGTTCTCCTTCCAGCAGCTACCGAAGTGTTGGCAGGTGGGTTAAGTAGCTCTTGAGTTCATCCCAAGACTTTTGGCAATCTTTGTTTCAAGGATGTTCCTCGGAACTGAGGTTCCCTTCATTCTTTGCTGCTTTGGTGAGCACTTTGAAGAATGGTCAGCACTGGTCCTCGTATGTTACCCACTCTGAGGTAGTCCAGTTATGGTGCCAAAACTGTGCATTTAAACTCCCAGGTTTGGTATGTCTTGTAGGTCATCAAAACAACACGCCTAGTGTACATACTCACGTGACCCTCTTGAGCATTATGTAAATACAGGTATATAGGTCTAACCATAACACACATATTTACATTTATGCACACTATGGCAGCTAAGAAGGAAAACACTAGCATAAGTCTTAGTTTTGGCTTCTGCACATTAGGCAAGCTTGTTAAGTTCTAGTGGCTAGCTACTGCACCTGTAACTTCCACTAATAAAATTTATCATTCTAGCCACATACCCCCTATTTTCTTTGCTCTATTATCAATTAGAGACTTAGAGCAAACCAAGGAATTTTTTTTTACATCAATAGCCCACCTATGGACCAGGTTATGGATTTTTTAAGTTGGTTACAAAATTCTGACCAAATGAATAGTAAGTCAGCCAAATTTTCAACATTATATCTTTGGCTACAGGGTTCTAAATCCATAAATTCCAAATCCCAGTTAACCCTCTATATGTTCTCTACGTGTGATCAAAAGTTCATACAAAGATTCATTCTACACAGGGAGATATTAAGCTTTAGGTCTAGAGTCAAAATTCTGGCAACTTTTGGACCATTTTGCCCATACAATTTTTCCAAACCATGTAAACACTTCATTCACAAGGGGAAAGCCCTCAAAGGCTATCCCATATCCGTCCATTACACATAGGAATTACATTCCCTTTGTTTAACAATTTTATGTGGCCAAAAAAGAATTTACAAGCAAGCAGCCCATCATTCACACTTAGGCAGCTTTGCATCACATCACTTACATAGCCAAAACATTACTCAAATATTCACATACTTATCTCATTTTACATACACTACATGTGCAATAATACATGCACTACAATATGGTCTTAATGTTAGTGTTGTGCCCAAAAGCCAATCATGAGATGATTGTATTTTTTGCACATTGAGTCATGATATTTTATTAAGGCATTAATCCAGCAATTATGTTTGTTGTTTTGTTCCTGCGTAACTTAACAAACATAATTGTAACCCTAGAATAATGATATTCTTAAAAGTCCCTGGTCTAGTATTATTGTGGAGCGGGTTGCAATAATACATAACGACTAGCATATGTGGAGACTAATATGAGATATGTAGTCTACATATGGGTACAAGTTGGAGAACTTGTGTACTGGACCGACCCACCATGAGAACACTACATGGATCGTTATATGAGTGTCATAAGTGATTCNCACTCTTCTCTTGCAATTCCTTGGAGGACGCAAGCTAGCACTGTGAGCGCAAGAGAAACGCATCTGCCGGGACGTGGTGGAAGCGTGGTGATCCCGAGAGGCTCATGTGGATACCATAGAGAGCTTGAACACGTCAACTGTTCAGGTTTTGTGATTCGACTCTACAGTTGAGTGAGAGATCTCAACCGAAAATTAGGTATGAAAATTTTTGAACACCTGGTTTACCCCATTTCACTTGGATCCTGGAAGGTTTCAGTTAAATTCCGCTGTGCTGTTTGGCTCCCGAAACCCAACACTTAACTCAGCTAAATAAGCACCCTAGGTTACAGGAGTTCCTGAGACACAATGGACTCCAAAAATAGGATGCTGGACAGCTGCTGCACAACACAATAAGTACCACATTTAAAAATACCAAATGTGCTCCTAAAATCACCAAACTTTCCAGATTATAACTAGACATATGGAATTTCATGTACCTGAAATTTCAGATTAAAAATCAAACCAAAAAGGTTAGTTTCAAGGTGATCTTTCAGCTGGACCTGCAATGACAGAATTGAGGGGAGTAAGTTTCAATGAGAAACTTAGTAAGGGTAGCACTTGCCTTCAGTAGGCAATGTAACCATCATTAAAACCTACATCCAAAGACACTAAAATAGAAATACCACAATGCATATATACAAGATATAGCAACCAAATGCAGCAGCCAAACACAAACAACAAACACATGAAATGTGGCAGCAACATATACCATAGGTTTGACCATAAAACATGCAAAAACTTAAATAAATCACTATGGAAGCCTTACTCAAGCTAATGCTTTGTCTTAGGAGGTTTTTAACAGTAGTTAGTACTAACTTTTGGGCTCTAGAAACTGAGAAATTCACTGCCATCACTGTGCACTTCAACTAGGTCACAAAACCTTCAATAAGTGCACTCCCCTCACTAAGCTTGGTTCATCAAGCTCATGGCTCTCTACCAAGCTTAGCCCTAGCTCCATGGTTGCTTGAAAATACAAAAAAAAACCCCTGAGAGCAAGAGAACCCTTACAAAAGTGGGTAGGCTGAAAATCAAGCTTGATCCTTGAAGTATCTAGGAAATAGGTCTAGTTTCCTTCCAATTGCTTCCTTTTGCCTTCAATTTCAATGAATTGCAAGTTTGAAGGTGTGGTGGCTGTGGAGGAAGTATGGCTATGTTCTTTGGTTAGGGAAGGATGAAAATAAGAGAGGGATAGTGATTTGGCCACTTAAATGGCCTTCAATGAGCTTAAGGGCACAAAACACACTTAACAAGCTTAACCTTACTTTATGTCATTTTCTTTCTCACTAATTATGGTTTCTTTGTCTTAAACTCATTGGTACACATGTGCCCAACATTTTTTATTAATTATTAAGTCTTGGCTGACTCCCCCATGGTGGGATAACCCCACAATTCCACCCTTAGACTTAAGTCGAAAGCTGAACACCTTAAGGTTTAAATTAGGACATTTTGGTCCTTATTGCCTTTAGTGTTTCCTTTGTCCAAACTTGTCTTCCATGAGTAATTTGGTCTGCCAATAGCATTTTCATACCATTTATGTCCTTCCCATAACTCTCCAAGTCTCTTTCTTGAGAGTTTTGCAATTGAGTACCCGAATTTCCAAAAGCTTACCAAAAAGTCCATAGGTTGCTTGACAAACAAGCAATCCTTAAGGCTTTTCTTGGGGGCCAAGTTACCAACTTGGAATGCTTTTAAGGAGGTGTTGATCATGCCTTTTTCCCCTCACACTTCAATCACTATGGTGAGAATTACACAATATAATGGTTTTTATCCATTATGACACACTTGTAATTCTCCCATTTTGTGAGGTGGTAACATCGTATCTGGAGTAGAATCTGCTAAGGGTCATGTTTCTCCTAGTAAGCCTTTGCATATCCTTGGTTGTCATTGGAGTTCGGAATCTTAGCAAGACCTTAACCTTTTTTGGGTTGGCATCAATACCTCTTTCGGATACCATAAAACCAAGGAATTTGCCAGTCATTGCCCCGAACACACATTTCTCGGGGTTAAAAGGGATCCCAAACTCCTGAAGTTAGTGGAATGTTTCCTCCAAGTCTATGATATGACTACCAGGCTGTGTGCTATTGACTATCATGTCATCGACATATACTTCCACATTTCTCCCAATTTGAGAGCTAAATACCTTGTTCATCAGTCTTTGGTTTGTTCCTCCCATGTTTTTAAGGCTGAAGGGCATCTGACGTAGCGGTAAATCCCAATTTCGGTAACAAAGGTGGTTTTTACTTCATCTTTAGGATTTACCTGAATTTGATGATATCCGCTAAAGGCGTCGAGGAAGCTAAGCAGACCATATTCGGCAGTGGAGTCTACCAATTGGTCTATTGGTGGCAAAGGATACAAGTCCTTTGGACAGGTGCCATTTATGTTTCGGAAGTCGATGCACATCCGGAGCTAATCACTCCCCTTCGTCGTTGCAACAACTACATTGGTTAGCCATTCGGGGTACTTGACCTCCCTTATTATTCCCGCCTCTGTTAACTATTGGACTTCAGTCTTAACAAAGTTGTTTGTATGTGCCGAGAGGGTTGATGCCCTGAGACGTCTTCACTGGAAGGCATGGTGACTTCCGGGAGGACTTCCTGTAAAGGAGAGCATCTGGAGTTGAGGTTTCCTAGGGAAATGTGCCTGAAAAGCTCAGAGAATAGGGTTAGGAGGTCCCCGGGGTGCTTTTCCAGGGATGAGCCTCCGACGCCCAAGTCAGTTTCCTGATAAGGTAAGGGGGAAGCACTAGAGTTTTTAGTGGGCTTGCCTGTATTTTCTCAAGGAGGAGGAGTCGACCCGTTTGCCAGGGTCTGTTCCCTGGTATTTATAGGAGTGCCCAGCCCGTTCAGATGACGACACGTGTTCGGTCGGATGTTCTCTAAATTTCTGGGCGTAGGGGACAAGTAGCCGGTGGCAGGCTCCTTGAGTCTTGAACCGAGATAGGTCGTGACCAGACCTGGACGGCGCCGGTGTATCAAATCGCCGTTTGAGGTGACATGTAGCGTCTGTGGGCGGCATGTCAGAGGCTCCTTAAATGCTTATGCCATACTCCCGAGGTCCTCTGGGCGAGGTCGTTCTTTGACACGGTCGCCCTTCTTCGGGAGTTATGCTCGTGCTTTTGGGGGGTTCCCTTGTTCGGAGGTTCCACCTTCGGGGCGATTCCTTTTTGTTTGCGATAGCTAATTCTCTGCATCCGAAGGCGATCCGTTCGGTCCCCCGAGGAAGCTAGCACCATCTTTATGATCCCTGGCGTTCTTGCCGAAGTTCCAAGTTCAGGGTGCTTGGCTTCGTTCCTTCCGAAGTCAGTGATGGTATCTTTTTCGGGTGACGCCAGGCTTCCTGATCATACTTTCGGCAGGAAGTACGCACTGGGAGAGGAGATAGTCCTTCGGCTATCACGGTGGCCAAGTTGGTCACTACATCTTAGTGACCAAGATTTTAGTGACTGTCCACTAACCACATATTTCGGTCACTAAAATGTATTTTGGTGACCAATCACTGACCGATAAGCCAGTCAGTTTTTGCGATCCTTCTTGTAGTTTAAAATTCTCATAGCTGCTTTTGATTAGAAACCAGTAGTAACTTCCAACGTTTCGAAAATAACATCCCTCGATAACATCCCCATCACTTGAGAAGAAGAATATACTAGGTAAAGTACTACTGATTCTTCTACAAAACCTTTTTTAGGCTTTTTGCTATTCTAGTAAAAATTTGCAGTAATAGAGAGGTTGTAGTTTAAAATTCCCTTTATGTCAATCCACTACAAACAATCAAAAGACCAAAAACAGATGATTTTGTTGTGGAAACACCACCAGAACAGTACTTTTTAAACATTTCATGAATATTCCTCCTAAAACTACAACCAACAAACTGAAAAATTGTGTTTTTTCCAGGGCAAAGAAGAGCCTTAAACTCAAGTTGCCTGTTAATTGATGAACAAATGACAACATAAAAATATCAACCCCTGTAGCTCACCAAATGTACATTTTTATAGACATATTTTCTATTGAAATTGACATTTTCCAAACCCACCATACTTTTCTTTCCATGTCAAAGCAGAAGCAAAGATTGAAACTCGCCTACAAGTATAAACCCTTCAAGATCTTAGGTGACACTCTGCTTTGATCCCATATGTTTCATTGACACTATCCATTTTTTATTAACATAACTCATACATCTCACATATTGATAGCCAAATGGCTTACACTTGGATAGCTTCTGAGGATGACTGACAAGTACCACCCTTGGAGGTACATCTGACCAACCTCGAAAAATGGATCCTCACCACCCTCTGCAAGTAGTCACCACCCTCGGCTGCTGACACTACCACCCTAGGAGGGACATACCAAGCCATCCTCTGTCAAGTGATCTGGCGACCTCAGGAGGCCATCTCCTTATCCTCGGCAGAATAAAGCATTCCCCGAATGTCCTCCACCCTGCTAAAGAGCCTCTCGTTACGACCCTCGAGAGCAAAAATTGGACAGAAGGAGACCTATATGCCGAAGGGGTCTTACTCCCCGAAAAGGGCCCATCACTGAAGGAGTTCTTACCCAGATGAGACAAAGATGGTTAAGAGCCTTTAACACACAGCCCTCCCACACGCCCCTGACCTTCAGTCAGAACGGCTACAGCCAGCTGGGGGTGCCTATTCCCGAACATACAGATTGAATCTGGCCGACCACGTGTCATAATCTGAGACGAGCTATAGCGGGAGGCCTTCTCCTCATGACATCTTATAAATACCTATGGAGAACCTTGGAAAGGACACAAGAAGCAAAAAGCCATAGTTATCTTCTGCTCTTCGTTCCTTCTTTCTTACCTTCAATCTTTAAAATATTGACTTGAGCGTCGGAGGCTCTTCCCTCGGGAATCACACTTCGAGGAGTCTCTAACCTCTGTTTTACTGAGTCTTGCAGCCACCTTCTTGCCAGAAGCCCCTCTCCAAGGCATCTCCACCGGAGGTCCTTTTCCCAGACACCTTCATACCGGAAGTCCTGCTTGTAGCTGCACCATGTCACACAACGAGGATGTTGCCGAGCATCATTTAGCGTCGTCAGTGGGAAGCTACCCTCAGATAGCCATCGTTGAGACTCAGCGCTCTAAGGATAAGGGACTCCCGAAGTCCCCATCCGCGCCGAAGAGTCAACCGGTGACTGAGCAGCCAACAGCCGGTACTTCTTTACCGGAGGACGAACGTCCTCTGACGATCACAATGGGCTTCCTAAAGGATTTCTAGCGTTCCATTGTGGCTGAAATGACACAGCAACTTAACTAGAGGTGGTCTCAACCACCTTCGGCCCAAAGGGCCTCACGAGTCGCCCGCCGAGAGAGGAGCCCCAAGCCTTCCCACCGGAGTTCAGGCAATGGGGACTTCCATGACGTGTCCTCAACTAAAGACGTTCCCCCCAAGGGACGTCGTGTTGAAGAAACGACATCAAAGGGGCCCAGGACCTCTTGCCGGAGAAGCCCATCGCCAGACAGAAGGTCACCATCCCCTCGCCGATGAAGTTATTCCCCGAAGAGAAGATGTCGCTCCCCGTTGCCGGAGACTCCCAGGCACTAGGAAGAGGCCAGTACTACCGCCCCCATGGAGAAAATCCTTGAAAGGCTGGACAAGGTAGAAAGGCAGGTGTCCTAGAAGCCTGTTTGGTCAAGGCTATCGGAGACCTTCACCGGAGAAGAGTCCCCATTCATCTGAGCAGTAGTTGAGGCACCCATGCCCAGTGACTTCTGGGTACCTCGCCTAGAGACGTATGATGGGCGTAGTGACCCCGAAGCCCACCTGGCCAAGTATAGGCATAGGATGGTGCTACATGGTGCCAATAATGCCACGCTTTGCAAATTTTTTGAGGTCACCCTCTCCGGACCGGCGACTGCGTGGTATAACTCGTTGGCCTCCGGAACCATCATGGGTTTCCAAAAGTTGTCCATCATGTTTACACAACAATTCATCGACAGCAGGCTGATGATGAAGATGTCGGTTCAGATGTTCGACATAGCGCAAAGCAATGGAGAGACCATTCGCGACTACGTCGAAAGGTTTAACCGAGAGGCCGTGAGTGTGCCGGACTTCCTTCCTGAAATACACATCCTCGCCATGATATAGGGACTTCGGCGAGACTCATTGTCGCGGAACGGGGCCCCAGTGCCCCATTATCTCAGCTTGTAGGCCCTTAGGGACTATGTATCCCACTTAGTTACTATTGGCTAACTATTACAAGTCAATATAAATTAAAAAAAAAATATGCAACTAGTTTCTTAGCCTACCCAGTAAAAAATATGCATGCTTTTGTCCTGGCGATGCAAACAAATAAGTAAACTTTTTGTTAAAAACATTGCTCGAGCATCATGATTAAAACATCCTCAAAATGTGCC
>KK900057.1:118973-160514 GCA_000696445.1 Aquilaria agallochum | reverse complement strand
GAGGCTCGTGTGGATACCATAGAGAGCCTGAACACGTCAACTGTTCAGGTTTTGTGATTCGACTCTACAGCTGAGTGAGAGATCTCAACCGAAAATTAGGTATGAAAATTTTCGAACACCCGGTTTACCCCATTTAACTTGGATCCTGGAGGGTTTTGGTTAAATTCCGCTGCGCTGTTTGGCTCCCGAAACCCAACAGGATCCCCACTTCCTTCCCGGGAGGGGCAAACTTTGCAACATTCCTGATGGTTTTTGGTGCTCTGCCTTCACCATTTGACAGGTGAGGCACTTAGACACATATTCATATATGTCCCTCTTAAACTTTGGCCACCAGAAATGAGTCCTAAGGTCATGGTACATCTTATTCATATCGGGGTGAACATTGAGCTTACTCGTATGTGCCTCTTGCAACACCTGTTGCCTTAAGTCAAATGGCACATAGAGTCGGTCACCATAGTGAAGTAGTCCATCCTTGTACTGAAATTTCTTTAGCACAGTACCATGCCTTTCCTCTCCAGAAACTCTCTTCAAATTTGGGTCATTGTCTTGAGCTTGCTTAACCTTGGCTAGCCATGCTGACTGGATTTCAAGGACTGTGACTTGAGCCATTTCCCAATCTTGCCATATTTCATATAGAACTGTGAATTGTTCCATAACGGAATCTTTTGAGGTATGTACTACTTGATCCTTGGAGAGAATCACCCCAGAATACTTACGGCTCAAGGCATCAGCAACCACATTGCCCTTACCAGAACAATAATCTATCGAGCAATCATAATCCTTGATATACTTGATCCATCTTCTCTGCCTCATGTTAAGGTCTTTTTGGGTGAATAAATACTTCAAACTTTTATGGTCCGTAAAGATCTTAAAGGACTTTCCCATAAGGTAGTGTCTCTAGAGCTTTAAGGCAAACACAACTGCTGCTAACTCAAGATCATGCACCGGGTAATTCAACTCATTAGGCCTTAACTACCTAGACCCATATGCAATCATTTGCTTATCCTGCATCAACACACATCCTAACCCTGTCCCAGATGCATCGGTGTATACTACAAAAGTCTCATACAGATCTGGTATGATCAAGATGGGAGCAGAAATTAACCTCTTCTTAAGCTCTTGGAAACTTTCCTCACACTTAGGAGTCCAGATGAACTTCTGTGCCTTCTTTGTCGAGGCAGTCAATGACGAAGCTATTATGGAGAATTTTTCAATAAACCTTTGGTAATAGCCCGCCAACCCCAAGAAACTTCTAACTTTAGTTACAGTTGTTGGGCGTTTCCACTCCACCACTGCCTTTACCTTTTCTGGGTCTACACTTAGTCCCTGAGCATTTATGATATGTCCAAGGAAAGAAATTTCACGTGCCCAAAATTGGCATTTAGATAGTTTTGCATAATATTGGTTATTCTTAAGCACTTGCAAAGCCATCTTTAAATGTTCCTCATGTTCGTGGGGAGTCTGGGAATACACCAATATATCATTGATGAACACCTCAACAAATTGATCTAGGTAGGGCCTAAAAATCCAATTCATGGCATCCATGAAAACTGCCGGAGCATTAGTCACTCCAAATGGCATAACCATGTACTCATAATGCCTATACCTAGTCCTGAATGCAGTCTTTGGGATATCTTCATCCCTCATTCTTATCTGGAAATATCCAGACCTTAGGTATATTTTGGAAAAGACCTTTGCTTCTCTTAACCTATCAAATAAGTCATCAATTCTGGGCAATGGGTATTTGTTCTTTACGGTCACTGCATTCAGTTTCCTATAATCTATGCACAACCGTAAGGTTCCATCCTTTTTCTTTACAAACAACACTGGAGCACTCCACGGGGAAACACTTGGCCTTATAAAGCCCTTCTCAAGCAATTCTTCTAACTGCTTTTTCAGCTCATCCATTTCAGGTGCTAACATCCTATATGGCGGTATGGAAATTGGTCTTGCCCCAGGCTCTAAGTGTATGGAGAATTCAATCTCCCTTCTTGGAGGTAATCCTAGGAGGTCTACAGGAAAAACTTCTGGAAATTGATTGGCTACTTGAATTTCCCTGAGTTGCTCCTCGACTGCCACCCCATTCAGCGAGAAGTCACTTCCTCACTCGCAATGGGAATGGACTCCATCAACTTAAGGTGCAAACTCTTGGCACTACTTGCCAAACCACCCATGCAAGTCACACTTACCCCTGAGGCATCCTTAAGGGTGACCTTACAACCTGCATAGTCGATCTGGGCCTTATACCTACTTAACCAATCCATCCCAAGAACAACATCATAAGGGATTGAAGTCAAAACCAAAAGGTCACACAAAAACCTATGACCTCCTAATTCCAAATGATACCCTTTGACCAATTCATTGGTGAAAACAATATTTCTTCCAACAGACTTAATAAACCTCATATCATCCATCAAAGTTCTTTGTAGTTCAAACTTAACAACCATGCTCAAGGAAATGACAGAAATAGTAGCACCAGTATCAAATACAATTCTAATACTACTATCCTGAACATTAAAGTTACCTTGTACAGCCGTAGGCTCTTTGGGTGCCTGGCCCATCAAAGCAAAGACTCGTGGTTGCACAGGGACTCTGGCAAATGCATTTCCAACTCTTGAGGCTCCCGGTCTTCCTTGACCTTGGTCTTGCCAAAGCCTTGGGCACTCCTTAGCCCAATGTCTAGGTTGGCGGCAGTAATTACAGAGATTGGTCCCAAGGGTGCAAGGTTTGTTACCATGAAACCTCTAACACTTAGGACAATGGCCCTTCCCAACCTTCTTAACTTTCTTGGAGGGACCCTTGGTCTCCTCCCGGGTTAGGCCTCTTGTCCGCCAACCTTGAGTGCATCGGGACCCTTGCCTCAATGGCCTTATCCTTAGGTTTTGCCTCCATCAACTCCCTCTCCAACACTAACACCTTTTGAACGGCCTCATGATAGGTTCGAACTCCAATCATCGTCAAGAAACTCCTTAATTCCACCTTAAGTCCACGAATGAACTTCTTTGCCTTAAGTTCATCTTTCCTGGCCAAATGAGGAGCATACTGGAAAAGAGAACTAAACTTCCTTTCATACTCATGGACCGTCAACCTTCCTTGAATCAACTCATCAAATTCTATTCTCCTTTGATCTTGGGTCGCCTCACTATTGAATTCATTCCAAAATTCCTTCTGAAATTCATCCTAATCAAGTTCTTTGGGCCTTTGTCTGGGTCTACCTTCATTGTAAGAGTTAAGTCTCTCCATGACATCTTTCCACTATAAAGAAGCCTTGCCTTCCAAGAAGAAAGGCACCAAATCCATCTTGGCTTTATCATCCAACTTCATGTTCTTGAAGATTTCATTAATCTGATACAACCATCCTTCAGCCGTATCGGGATCTCCTACGCCATTGAACTTTGGAGGATTAATATCGCGACATAATGAAACAAGGCCCATATGGTCCAGAATAATAGGTCTCCTTCTTCTCCTTCGTGGATGGATATCCTCCTCATCTTCTTCCTCACTGTCCTCTTCGGAGTCCACTTGAGCATGTTCATTTACTTGCTCTTGACCTTGCACTTGCCCTTGGGGTGGGGGATTTCTCCCTTGAACTTGGTGCACCTTTGGGCCTTGGTGCACGTCGGCCCTTACCCCATTAGGGTCCTCCAAGGTCTCCCCCCGATTTGGAGGTTGAGCACGCTCCTCAAGTAGAATAACCATACCATGTAACATCCGGTCCATCGACTCATTGAGTCTCCTCAATAAGGAAACCACTTCCCTCATGTCTGCCCCATTGGGATCACTAGTTCCTACACCAAAAGCTTGAGCCTCAGCAGCAGCACCTGCCCGAGTATTCACCATAATACCTGCAACCAAAGCCAGAAGACCACACCCAGTGCAACTCATAAGCAGTACTAACCACACTTAGCACAAGGAACACTTAGATCTTAGTTTACTTATTGCCTCTACTAGGACCATTGACCCGCTCTGATATCAAAAACTGTTGCGGAACGGGGCCCCAGTGCCCCATTATCTCAGCTTGTAGGCCCTTAGGGACTATGTATCCCACTTAGTTACTATTGGCTAACTATTACAAGTCAATATAAATTAAAAAAAAAATATGCAACTAGTTTCTTAGCCTACCCAGTAAAAAATATGCATGCTTTTGTCCTGGCGATGCAAACAAATAAGTAAACTTTTTGTTAAAAACATTGCTCGAGCATCACGATTAAAACATCCTCAAAATGTGCCAAGACAGTGAAATGCTAGTTACTTCTACTTTAAGTAATAGTCTATGCATACTTAACACCACTAGCATGCACCCAAAAGTAACTAGATGGTTTTACATCACAATGTATCCTAATAGAGGCAACACCTTACTACACAAGGTACTATAAACATGAGACAAAAATCTAACTAAGATTATCTACTTGAGCCCCACCTTTGAGCTATCAAAGCTCCAAGTGCAAGCCCTATCCTTAGTCCTTGGGCATCACTTAGCCTCTACACTGTCAAGGCATAAAACTTAGTTAATACATAGCTTAGTCCACAAGTAAACTTAGAATCACAAGGATTCTCGACATAAAGAATACCTACAAAAGAGAAAGCTTAGGCCACAGCTAACATCTAGTTATTAGGCCCGGGCTTAGAACCTGCATAATAAACTTAAGGGAGTGAGTACATGAATGTACTCAGTAAGGTTCCCTTGGGGTACTTGCAAAGAAGATAGCAGCAAGCCAACATGCAACCATGACAAACAAACTTAAGCAATAACAACATGTAAAATATGCAATGCATGAATGTATGATATGAAATTCACATAACACTTGGGACTTCCTGCACACTAGGTGCCATAAGCCTGCCGTGAGCTCAAACGGTGGAGGTACTTGAGACACTGGCCCTCGTATCCCGGTTACTTTACCTTCCATAAGTCCTACTTACGGGTTCTAGAGTAGGTCATCACCTCCTCTCAAACTTACCCGCCTTTACCCTTAATTTATTGTACAGGGTAGCCATCCAATGTGGTTTAACTAGCCAAACTCTTAGAGTTTAGCTTAGAGCTCCTTAGTGGCTCACTTACCACACCAAATGATTCGGTTGGGATCTACTTAGGTTTCCGTTTTATTGACCAAAGGTCTATGACATTCCACTCGGCCAACAAAGAGTCTCAAAACTGACTTAATCCCCTTAGTGCTCATTTAGGAACTTAAGCACTTTAACTTCCTTAGCCACCATTACTTACTCTTCCTTAACCACACCACTTAGCTACCACCTAAATAATGCATAATTCCTAACTTAGGAATGGTTTCTAGACCCAACGGAGGCTACGGAACATCTTAAGTTAGCCTAGGGATGAAAATCGAGAGTTTGAGACACTCTTAGGATGCCCGGAGCTTGGGGGCAAAATGTCTTGGCGGCGCCGTTGGGGACGCGTCGCCAAAGGCATTGACATTCGGACAATTTTGGCAACTCTCGGTGACGTGTCACCAAAATGGCGTCGCCGTCTCCAATGCCTTTCCAGCATTGCGCGACAGCATGCGATCTTGCACGAAATCTGCTCAAACTTTCTCATCCTAATCTTAAATCACATGGGTCTTGTTTCCACTTCATTCCCACACAAAACACTACATTTCTATGCATCATTTGGGCTTAATTAACTTAAACCCTTACCTCAAACTTAGCCACAAAGCAAGAATTGAAGCACAAGCCCTCCTTAGCACAACCAAGCTCTCTTGAGTTCCAAAGCTAAAACCAATGTGATATGGCACCAATAACTTCAAAACAAGGCCATTTTTAGCTATGGAAACAACTTAGAACCAGCCTATGAAAACCCAAGAAGCTTACCTAAGGTTTCAAGTCCAAACAAGCATTAAAAAGCTAGTTGAAGCAAGAACACCAAAATGAAGCTTGAGGCTTCTTGTAAACACCTTGGGGCCTTCAAATTCGATGGAAAATTGCAGAATGGGAAGCTTTGGAGCAGAAATTCTGGTGGGGAGAGGAAGCTATGAAAAATTGGGGAAGGAAACAAATGGCAAGGAAAAACAACTTACCCAAAAATACTAACTCCCCCACTACGGCACACTTCCACTCTTGCTCCCTTTACCCATAAATTCTCATTTGTTTTAATTTGGTCACCAAACTCTCAACCCAAAACCATCTTTCCTTTGTTCTAAAGGATGCCCAAAAGCCTCTTACACTTGGCCTCTTGGACACTTTGGCCACTTAAGACCTAAATGGCTCAAATAAACACTTAGTGCAACATTTTACCCAAAACCTTCAAAGACGGTTCTAATAGCTAGGATAACTAATGGTCTTGACTTAACTAAGCCAAATTTCTTACATGACCCTAATTTCATCAAAATTACAGTCATGCTTCTAACTTGGGTCAAAATTACCATTTTACCCCTTTTTGACTTTAAGGTGCCAAACCACACTTAGGAACTCACTTACATAGTTAAGCTTGCCTTTTCATTCTTAACAAGGTGCTAACTTGAGGTACTTAATTTAATAAAAACACTTAAAATAAACAAAAAACAAATACTTAGTTGGTTAAGACCCTTCTTTAACTAGGAGAGCCGTCACACTCACAACTCTTCTACGAGTTCTCAAAGGACCCCCCGGACACCCTCGGTGAGTTCTACCAAATGGCTGAATAGCACATGACTGCTAAAGAGCAAGGATAGGAGGTCCAAAGCCTAACCACACTTGCCCCGAAGGGCCAAGCCAACAACCTCGCTACCCAACAGAGCCCGGGGGTCGACCTCGAAAGCAGAGAGGGAAGAAGCCAGTGACCTTCACTCCCTTGAACACCACGAGAACGAACATCCTAATGGCTATGGAGAGGCAAGGGAGCCAAATTCAATGTCCAAAGGTCATGACTTCGGAAAACAAGAAGAATATGAAGAAATTCTGCCAATTCCATCGGGATCACGGTCATGACACTGAGGATTGCTTCCAACTTAGAAAGTACATTGAGTCTTTGATCAAGCAGGGCCAACTTCGCCGGTACCTATGGATGCCGCCTCCCAGGGGAAGGAAGGAGGAGGAAAGAAAGGAAGATGAGGACTATGATTCTGACCGACATCGAAATCGCAGTCTCAAAAAGAATCCTCCACCTCCGGCTGAAATAATCCAGACGATCACCACGGGACTACCTTCAGCAGAGAGGAAGAGGAAAGCCAAGGAGATCTCGGTGATGGAATTCGGTAACCCATGGAACAAGCTCGTTCGGAAAGATGGGTTTACCATAGTGTTCCCACTTGATGGCCCACTCCTTATTACAGCAAGGATTGGGAGTTGGGACGTAAAAAGGGTGCTCCTGGATGACAGGTCCAACGCCGATGTCCTATTCTCCCACCTGTTGCCAAGCTTGGGCTTCACAAAAACTGACCTCAAACCTGTTACATCCCCTACCTTCGGGATAGGTCCTTCCGAACTCCCTGTCCTTGGGTGGATTAACCTACGTCTGATGTTAAGGGGAACTTCTGTTCAGAACAATGGAGGGCTCTTTGCCTCTACCATGACCAGGTTCATTGTCATCAATGTCCCCTTTTCATATAATGCCATCCTTGGAAGGCAAACTCAAAGGAACTTCCACATCCGACCAGATGTTAAGTACCTGATGGTCACCTTCAGGACGAAGGATGGGGACGTAAAAATATTTATTGATCAAGCTGAAGTCCGGAAGGTCTTCGTAAGGGCGAGGCAGAGCCCAATGAATGTACACACACATACCTCGGGAGCGAAGCTCACACCGACTGAAGAGTCTATAGAAGGAGAAAAAAGTGACTCAGAAAAAATTAAAACTAAGAATGTAGAGCTTGCTCCGAACCGAAGTACCCGTATGGGGAAACATTTGGCTGAAGGTGACAAGCAAAATCTTGTATCTTTCATTTTAATGAACAAATATCTATTTGCCTACTTGCCAAAGGACATGCCTGGGGTAGACCCTCGCATAATTCAGCATAGTCTTAAGATACGCCCTGACGTGAATCCTGTTCGCCAAAAAAAGAGAAGCCTTTCGGCACACAAGAACAACTTCATTAAATTCGAAGTCCAATGGTTGATGGAGGCGGACGTAATAAGGGAAGCCAAATATCCCAAATGGCTTAGTAACATGGTTATCGCCATGAAAGAATGAGTGAAAAACTCCGAATGTGCATCGACTTTTGAAATGTGAACGATGCTTGCCCTAAGGATTCATATCCCCTGCCGCCAATAGACCAGTTGGTGGATTCAACTGCCGAATATGGCCTTCTTAGCTTCCTCGACACTTTTAGCGGGTATCATCAAATCAGGATGGAGCCCGAAGACGAGGAAAAAATCGCCTTCATCACCAAAGTTGGTACATACTGCTATATTAGAATGCCCTTCGGGCTTAAGAATGCCGGGGCACATACCAGAGGTTGATGAATAGGGTCTTCGACTCCCAAATCGGGAGAAACATGGAAGTCTACGTTGATGATATGATAGTTAAGAGAAAACTGCCTAATAGTCAGATCATAGACTTAGAGGAAACATTCCACCAACTGAAGACATTCGGAATTTGTCTCAACCCCGAAAAATTCGTGTTCGGGGTGAATGCGGGTAAGTTCCTTGGATTCATGGTGTCGGAGAAAGATATTGACGCCAATCCAGAAAAGGTCAAGGCCTTGTTGGGATTTCAAACTCCCACGACGACCAAGGATGTGCAAAGACTCACGCAGTGAATCATGTCCCTCAGCAAATTCATCTCCAGATATGGGGATCACTGCCAACCGTTCTTCAAAGTCCTCACTAAAGCAACAAAAAATAGAGGTGACCTCAGAATCGAGGTGTGCCCTTGGAACAAAGACTGCCAAAAGGCCTAGAAAGAGCTTAAAGTCTACCTAACTCATCTGCCGACACTCCGGCAGCAACGAGAAGGAGAACCCCTCATACTTTACCTCGCCATCACCGGAAAGGCGGTAAGTTCAATCCTTGTAAAGGAAGAGGGGGCAAAGTAATGGCAGTATATTATGTGAGCAAGTCTCTGCATGATGCCGAAGTCAGGTACCCCTTGCTACAAAAGGCCATTTATGCCCTAGTACTTGCAAGCAGAAAGTTACGACCTTATTTCCAAAGGCACCCCATTATCGTCCGAAGTAACCTGCCTCCTCGGGATATCATGAAAAAGGTAGACCACTTAGGAAGGCTATCAAAGTGGTGCATCGAGCTCGGTGAGTATGATATCACCTATGAGCCAAGGAAGGCAATAAAAAGTATAGGCATTGGCAGATTTCATTGCTAAGGTACCCATTGCCGAAGACAATCCACCTAACCTTGGAAAGGATGAACCTGAGTGGACTCTGTTTGTTGACGGGGCCTCCGGCTCGGAACATCAAGGAGCTAGAGTAATTCTTCGTGGTCCCGACAGCATGGAAGCCATGAAGGCCATCAAATTCGGGTTTAATGTCACCAACAATGTGGCCGAATATGAAGCCTTCATAGCAGGTTTATGCCTAGCCAGAAAAGTTGGTGTAAAAAACCTAAAGGCCCACAGCGATTCTCAACTAGTGGTCCGATAGATGGCAAAGGACCCAACCTTGGCAAAATATCATGACCTCGTAACAAAGCTCATCCAAGAGTTTGATGCGGTTCATGTCGAGAATGTGCCTCGTCGAGACAATACTGAAGCAGATACTTTGGCCAAGTCAAAAAAGTCCACCGAAGTGCTAAGTCACCCGAGCATAGCAATAATGAGCATAACAACTTCGGAAAGAGGGTGGAAAAATCCCATAAAAAAGTACCTTATGACTTCGAAGCTTCCCGAAGACCCTCTTAAAGCGGCAAAAGTGAAAAGACGTTCTGGACGATATTTCATGATCGGGGAGGAGTTATACCGACAAGGGTATGCGAGTCCACTGTAAAGGTGTGTCAATGAAGAGGATGTAAAGACAGTCCTCAAAGAAGTCCACGAGGGGGCCTGTGGTTACCACACAAGAACTGACGCTCTGGCAGGAGTACTACTCCGCCAGGAATACTTCTGGCCCACCTTAAGGAAGGATGCGAGGCAATTTGTCCAGAAATGCGACAATTGCCAAAGACATGCTAACATCCAAAGGCTACCCTTAGAAATGATAACTTCGACTGACTACCCTTGCCCCTTCACAGTATGGTGTATTGACCTCATCGGGCCTCTCCCAACTACACCCGGAAGAATGAAATTCTACGTAGTCGTAGTAGATTACTTCACTAAATGGATTGAGACAGAGCCTCTAGCAACCATATCGGTGAAGGACGTACAGAAATTTTTCTGGAAGAACATCGTATGCAGATTTGGCATACCGAGGGTCATAGTGGCCAATAATGGTTCCCAGTTTATTAACAAGGGGTTCTAAGAATTCACTACCGACCTCGGGATAAAAAAGCACTTCGCCCCGGTAGCTCATCCTCAGAGCAACGGACAGGTAGAGGTGTCCAACATAACCATAAAGGATGGTTTGAAAAAGAGATTGAAGGAAGCAAAAGGAAAATGGCCAGGAGAACTTCCTAGTGTGCTATGGAGCTATCGGACAACCCTACGAAGGGCCACAGGTGAGATGGCTTTCTCACTCGTATTTGGCACGGAGGCCATTATTCCTATCGAAGTGGTTCAACCATCGATAAAGGTACAAGTGTTCAACGAAGAGGGGAACAACCTTGGGTTGAGAACCAAGCTGGACCTAATTGACGAACACAGAAAAGTGGCTGAGCTTAGAAGAAAAGCTTTTCAGCAAAGGGTAGCTATCGCTGCAAACTCGCATGTCAAGTGAAAAGGAATCAGGAAGGGGGACCTTGTCCTTCGAAAGGCTGAGTTTGAGCCCCGAAGACCATCTCACGGAGTACTGTGGGCAAACTGGGAAGGGCCTTATTTGGCCCTTGATGAAGTTCGACCAGGAGTCTACAAGCTCGGCAACACCGAAGGTAGAGAACTAAGGAGCACATGACATTCAGATGCTTTGAAAAAATTCTACAGCAAAGGGTAGCTATCGCTGCAAACTCGCATGTCAAGTGAAAAGGAATCAGGAAGGGGGACCTTATCCTCCAAAAGGCTGAGTTTGAGCCCCGAAGACCATCTCACGGAGTACTATGGGCAAACTGGGAAAGGCCTTATTTGGCCCTTGATAAAGTTTGACCAGGAGTCTACAAGCTCGGCAACACCGAAGGTAGAGAACTAAGGAGCACATGACATTCAGATGCTTTGAAAAAATTCTACACTTAGAAATTTTTCTAGGGAAAATAGTCCCACCAAAGGAGTCTAGTCGAACAGGGTGTAAGTACCTATGTACAAAAATGATACATCTTCTCCGAATGAGCAACAACCAAACATGGTTGATAAAAATATGCAAAGCTTTGCTGAAAGATATTGGCCGAAACTGGTGCTATATATGCCGAATGTGGTTATCCGGATAACAGGCACGAAGGATACTTACTATCTTCTCGAGGGACCTAGACCGAAAATGGTTAAACTGACCCTTGGTATTGAAGATAGTATAAGAGAAATATGTCCTGGGACTTAGCCAAATTTTGGAAGAAAAAAGAAATTTCATTTACGCCTAGGTACAAAAAAAAGAAGTTTACAAAGAAAAAGAAGAAGGAAAAAGAAAGCCTATTCGGGGTCCAAGACGCCTACGGGACCTCGTCATCTTGAGCTGCCTCACCACCAACCTCCTCTGTCACAACCTTCGGCGCCGAAGGAGGAACCAATGGAAAATTGAGGTGCTCTATCTTTGACCATGCCCAGTGAAGCCCTTCAGGGATGTCCAGGCCCGCCAAAAAGGAGAGGTCGAGGTCGGGGTACTTGGCCAGAACTTGGTGCCGAGCAAAATAGAAGCCATCTTGGAATGCAACCTTGGTTGCTTGATCGGCCTTGTCCTTCTCGACAGACAAGTCGTCCAGCTCGTTCCTCAGCTCCGCGACCTCCCTCTCTAGCTTCTTCTTCTTCTTTTCCTTCTTCAGCGCGTCGACCTCGGCTTGAGGTTCAGCGTTGTCTGCAAGGGCCTTTGTGAGGATTGCAAAGTCCTCCTCATTCTCCTTTCGGTAGGCCTCATTAGCCAAAGATAGCTCAATAACCTTCGTGCCGAGGTCAGACACCTTCTTGGAAAAATTCTGAGAGAGCTCCTCCTGACTCTTCAAGAACTCCTCCTGAAGTTTAGCCACCTCGTCCTTGGCTATCTTGTAGAGCTCGCTGTACTTAAGGACCGAGGTGGCACAAAATGCCTTGGCTCTTGCCAAGGACTCTTCGGTCTGAGATCAAACCAAAGACTATTTCGCTGCCTAAGCTCTGAAATATCCACTATACGCCAAGTGCTGCAAAAAGAAAGACTCCGAATAAGGGTCAAAAGGTATAAAAGCTTAGAAAAATCTTGTAAGTCCCGAAAAGCTCAAAACTTACCTGGGCAGCGTGTTCGGACATCCTCGCGGTGAAGACCTCCTTATTTGGGCACTCCTCACTGAGGGACTTAAAGGTGGAGTTGGTGAGGACCCCCTTCGCCATCTGAGGAGCCATTTTCTGGCTGTCCTCAAAGAATAAGTTCATGTCCTCCGTGAAGGTCCAGAAGGCTCCTTTGGCACCTTGTCCCTCGGGATATGGGAGTCCCGCAGGGCCCGCTTCTGAGTGTGCTCTACCATCCACGCAACGGGAGCCTACTCTTCTACAAAATCATGCCGAAGTTCTATCAGCACATTATCCCTTAGCCATTCATCTATAAGATCTAAAATGCCAAAAATTCCCAAACTCATAAAGAAATGGCTAAGGTGAAAACCTGGTGGAACCTCGGCGACATCCTCCTCAGAGTCGCTGACCTCTAGTACATCAGCAGGGACCTGCTTGCCTTTCCTTTTTCAACGCTCTTTGAGCTCTTCAGTGGAAACGCCCCCTGCCGAAGTTCCCAAGGCATCCACTGTAGTGATGGGGCTTCATGGAGTCGAGCTGATGGCTGCCTTCGAGGGTGAGCGGAGCCAACCGAGGACAGGTCCTGCACCTCCACATCGTCTTCTGGAGGGGGAGGAAGAGAGTCCTCCTTTGCTTTCTTCGATTTCTTCACCGAAGATGGCCCTCCCCCCGGCATCTTCTTCCTCTTCGGGGCAGCTTTCTTCCTTTGCTGCTCCCCCTTCTCGGCTTGATCGAGGAAGAGGGACTTGTAAAACGCAGTGGATTGGTCGCCCATCTCTGAAAAAGGAAAGACATTAGTGTAAGTCCAAAGGAGTACATATAACAAAATCTAGAAGATGACTTACTCTCAACATGGGCTTCGTATGTAAGCTCCCCACATAGGAGCATCACCAGCCACACCTTCTTCCCATCAAAAGCAGGCTTTGCCATGTTGAGGTCAGTTTTGTGCTCCTTGATTACCCCAGCTCCCGAAGGACCTCTTCGGTTATGAGATTCCACTTGATGGGAAAGGGGTAAAATGAGCTTGGAGGGACCTCGGGGTCCCAGTCCGCGACAACTCGGATGCGGCTGTCGAACTTCTCAAATTTCGCTACTAACTCAGGAGTTAGTAGCTTCCTGGGGTCAACGGCATCCGTCTCCAGCGTGCCCGAGGCCCACCTGGTCGGCACATATTTCCATGCTTTGTTCACCTTCATGAAGAAAAACTTATTCTATCACCTTCGCCAGCGGTCCTTGGTCCCAAAGGTAAACGTATACTTTTTGTTCCCAGATCCCCGAGGTAGCAAAAATAGAAGCCACCCTTCAGAACTGGGAAGAGTTTGTAGTACTGCATGAAGATGATGAAGTGGGGCTTTATCTTGAAGACCCTACACATGCAGAGGAAGGCATTGAAGTAAGAATAAGCATTTGGAGGAAGTTGGTTCACAGCTATGCCATGAAATTGGCAAAACTCGCAAACCATCTTCAGGGGAGGGTACCAACGTCCGGCCTTCAGTTGGGCCCGAAAGACGATAACCTCGTCTGAATGGTACATGTAACCAACCCAGCCTGGAGTAGGCAGCCTGGTAATGGCATAAGAGGGAAGATAAAACTTAGCTGACCACTTCTCCATTTTCTCCGAAGTGGTGCAGCACGGGTGAAAGTTGATAGGAACCTAACTCTCGAGAATGAGACGAACAGTCAAGAGTGGGACCAGAGAAGACATGTTCAGAAGAAGAAAACGACTTCAGAAAAGAAAACCAAAGGACTTCAGAAGAAGAAGATGACTTTAGAAAAAGTAGAAAAGAGTAGAAACACAGAAAACCGAAGGACTTCGGAAAGGAGTACCCACCAAAACTCTTGCCGAAGTCAGGATTTGTGAACGCCATCGTGAAGACTAGCTGGAAATCGCTCCGCCGCTTGCACCACCGAAGAAAAGAGAGAAAAGCTTGAGAGCAAACGAGAGCAAAATGAAAGCGAAAGAAAGCAAGTAAGGAGAACTCTGAGGATAGGAAGGTTTATATAGGCCGAATGGGGTAGGCAAATTGTCGCCACAATTACCCCTCAAAGGCGAAGAGATGCGGTTGATATAACCAACGCGACTGTCTACCAATATCCACGTGACACGTGTCACCCGATGCAAAAAATGAAGGCATGCTTCCTAACAGCACGAAGGCCTAGGCAAGCTTATCCGAAGTGGCGCGTCTATCTGATTACAAGACGTGACGATTCACTGACCTACAGCAGAAAATTAAAAGGGGAATACACACTTCAAAAATACCAAGGGCCTAGCCAAGAAACAAGGAGTGACACTTAGAAGCTACCTCGGTTGAAAAGACACACCCTCGGAGAATGAAGTATCCCCTGCCTAAGAAGGCCAATAAGCTACATCTATGGTAACTCCTAGCTTCCACAACGAGCTCCACGAAATGATCTCAAAGACTCTACTCACCGAAGTTACAACTTTAGCTTTCCGACGGGGGCATGTGATAGCCAAATGGCTTAAACTTGGATAGCTTCTGAGGATGACTGACAAGTACCACCCTCAGAGGTACATCTGACCAACCTCAGAAAATGGATCCTCACTACCCTCTACAAGTAGTCACCACCCTCGGCTGCTAACAGTACCACCCTCGGAAGGACATACCGAGCCATCCTCAGTCAAGTGATATGAAAACTATAAGATACCAACACAAGGTAAGAAACACATCATTCTCGCAAAACTATACAATTTCCTTGCATATATTACTCATTTTCAATTTTGACACTTCTCATTCTTGTGATCTTCATGAAATGCCTTGTAGGTCAAGACAGAAGTAAGGACTCAAACTTACTTGACGTACAGAAAGAATTCAACAAAAGATATCCCAAAAACAACAAACTATTATAGTAAGAAAGATACTAAATAAAAGTAACAAAAGAAAAATTGAAGAGAAGCATGAAGATAGAAAAATATTATTCAATTTTTAATTTTATATACTTTCAATGACATTTTTTTTTTGTTTTTCTTGGCATATTTCACAGTTTCCACATATATCTCCTAAATAGCTTTGAATGATAGAATAAATTATTGAGTTTCATGTAGTTATCGTTTAATTGACAGATTGTAAATTTTACATTGACATTTTTCACAATATTTACATTATCAAGTAAATAGATCTAAATAATAAAATAGGTTATTAATTTTCATGTATTTGTTGTTTTCATTGACAGAATTTGAATTTTTCTTTGACACATCTCAAAGTTTTCATATATATCTGGTAAATTACTTTGAATTACAAAATAAGTTACTAAGTTTCATGTAATTATCTGTTATATTCATTGACATATTTCACAGGTAAATAGCCCAAATGATAGAATAAGTTATTGAGTTTCAACCAGTTATTGTTTTTGTTGACATATTGTAACTTTTTACTCAACATATCTCATAATTTTCATATTAGTCTAGTAATAGCCTTAAATCAAAGATTAAGTTATTCAATTTCATGGAGTTTTCATTTTCATAGATAAAATGAAGGTATGCAGTGAGACTAAAGAAATTTGAGATCCATGGTAGGTATTGGTTGGCTTAAAAGGAAGGAACTACAGTGACAGGCCTTTTCCAAGAAAAGAGATTAGGAATCACAAAAATCAAGCAAAATGAGTAAAATTAAGAAAAGCCATAGGTCAAGAGAGATTCGCAAGAAGCAGAGTAATAATTGAAAAATCAAGTAACCAATGTGCTCCATAATTTTTTTTATGAAGTACGATGGAAAAAAATTAAATTCTTGTCAAGTTCTGATGATGAGTTCGTAGTAGATATGTCTGTCAACTTATAAACAGCCTGTTTTTCTTTCTATGTCTTGTTTTTCTTCCTACAAGATTTCTCCTTTTATGGAGCAATAAACTGAGAAAAGCATGCCATTAAGTATTATTCTGCTTTTCTTATAACAACGAAGTTTCTTGACCTTATTAAGAAAACTTTCTAGACTATATAACCTTTTGGCAAGTTCCTATAAGAAAATTTACTTGCATGTTGAAAAATTAAGCACCTTCGTTCTCCATAATGAAAAGTTGACCACAGTAATATTTCAAACATATCTAAGGTAGTAAGTAAGAAACCGATTGATGGTACTGGTTGTACAGAGGGTGGGGAAGCTACTAGAAGGGTGATCTCTGGTGTCAACATTCTTCTTTTCTGGCATATGGAAGCTCTTGATGCTAGGGTGTTATAAATAGGCTGTTGAGATGAGATTCCACATATACACACAAGTGTATATTTTTTTTCTTCATAAGGGTCTAGAAGCTAGTGTGATATAATCAGTTGTTTGTGTGGTAAGGTAGTAAAGATATCCTCTTATAACAGGATGTTTTATCTTCCTAAATTGGCTATATCTATTCGATGCCTTTGTTCATAAATGATATGGAAAACACTTTCACCAATTGCAATTACATGGTATTGGAGCAGGTGCTCCATTCTAAGCTACCAAACCTAAATATTTCTTCATCATGTCAAACAACAAGAAAAATTCTAGTCCTTCAAGATGGAACCTTCAACCAACCTTACTTTTGATAAATCCTTCATCTTTTTTCTATCTTGGCCGATCGGATAGTCTAGGAACGATTCTTAATAGGCAGTCAATTGAATAAAGATAACTGTGATACATGACAATGTGCAATGCAAAACATGTAACGTGCCAAGAACAAGTTGAGTTTTGTCGATTGAACTCTAAATAAACTTGAGGATGATTTAGAGAAAGTCAGGTTTGGAAAAAATATAACTTCATGGTAATATCATGGATTTTTAATGCTTTTGCACCAAAACTCCACAGTGGCATTACATTCGTGGATTTTGATAGCGGAAGTGCTATCACCCCTTAAACCTGTGAACTTCGGCCAGATATCACACTCGGGAAATCGAGCGCCACCCGTAAAGAGTACTAGTGCCAACTTGGGAAAGAGGGAGTTTGACGCCTCGAGCATACGACCTCGGTGGCCCACCAGCACCCCTGGGAATGACAGTACCGACCTCTGGAAAATAGCGCGTCGCCTCCCTTGGAAAAGTGGCCAAGCCAGCTTCGGGGGAGAAGGACCAGCCACCTTCGGTAGAAGAAAATCCCCCCGAACGAGGAGCTTCAATGCTAAAGAAACCCCCGAACTACTAAGATGACTTCGAGGGAATGGTCCTTTTTCCGAAGGGTAACCTCAACCAAACGGACCTTGGGAGTACGGCAGAAGCAATTAAGGAGTCTCTGACATGTCGACCTCACATACTACACGCCGCCCTCATATGCGCTCTGACACACCGACGCCGCTTACATCTTGTCATGTAGGGCTATTCCAGCCCTAGCCCGTGGCCCGATGAGCCTACTGGCGGCTAGAGGCCCCCATGCCCAAAAGTACAGATTATATCCGATCGAACACGTGTCACAATATGAGTGAACCACATCCTCCTTTATCTACTAAGGAAACGGCGTCAGCGATGAAGCTCTCCTCCCCCGAAAAAACGTAAAACAGGCAAGAATCTTTGACCCCCAGTACTTTCTCTCCACCTCCAAAACACTGACTTGGGCGTCGAAGGCTCCTCCCCGGAAAAAGACTCCAGGGACCTCCTAACCCCTGTTTTCTAAGTGTTTCAGGCAGATTCTCCTGGGAAATCTCCACTTCAGACGTTCTCCCTCACTAGAAGTCCCTCCCGGTCTTTCCATGTCACACAACGAAGATGCTGCAGGGCATCATTTGGCACCATTTATGGGAACCCACCCCCAGGTCACCATCGTTGAAACTCGGCATTCCAAGGACAATTGACTTCCGAAGTCCCCGTCCGCGCCAGGGGTTTAACTGGCAACCGAACAAATTGCAGCAGAGATGTCCTTGCCTGAGCATGAATGTCCTCTAACTATTACCATGGGCTTTCTGCATGAGTTCCAACACTCCTTCATGGTTGAAATGATGCGGCAGTTAGACCGAAGATGGCCACAGCCAACTCCGGGTTGAGGGCCCTCTTCACCAGCACCTCGCCGGGAGAAGAGTCCTAGGTCAACTCACCGGAGTTCGGGAAGCGGGGATCAATGTGATGAGTCCTCAATAGAAAATATACCCCTCAGGGCATGACCTACGAGAGAAACGGGGCCAAAATGACCCAGAACTCCCCGCCAAAAAAGTTATTCACCTGAAGAAAAATCGCCATCTCCTCAGCACCGAAGTCACTCCCCAAAGAGGAGATGTCAGTTTCCATTCCCGGAGGCCTCTAGACAACATGAAGAAGAGCCCAGTGCCACACTCCTCATGGAAAAAATCCTAAAGAGGCTAGAAAGAGTGGAGAGACAGGTAGCTCGGAAGCTCGTCTAGACTAGGTTGTCAGAAACCTTCAATGGAGACGAATCACCATTCACCCGAGCGGTGGTCGAAGCACCCATGCCGAATGACTTTTGGGTAACTCGGTTGGAGACCTATGATGGTCAGACTGACCCCCAGGCTCATCTAACCAAATACAAGCACAGCATGGTATTGCACGGTGCTGATGACGCCACCTTGTGCAATTGTTTTGAGGTCACCCTTGCTGGACCAGCAACGGCATGGTACAACTCACTGGCTCCTGGAACCATCATGGAGTTCCAAGATTTGTCTACTGCCTTCACGCAGCAATTCATCGGAAGCCGGCCAACGGCGAAGATGCCAGTCCAAATGTTCGATATAGTGCAGAAAAATGTAGAAACCATTCACGACTATGTCAAAAGGTTCAACCGGGAAGCCTTAAGTGTTCCAGACTTCAGGCCAGAAATACGTATCCTGGCCATGACACGAGGACTTTGGAGAGACTCCCAGTTGTTCTATGAATTCTCCAAGGATCCCCCCGACACACTCGGTGAATTTTACCGAAGGGCCGAGCAGCACATGACTGCTGAAGAACTGAGAATGGGAGGCCTAAAACCTGATCACATTCGCACCGAGGGGCTGAGCCAGTAAACTCGCTACCCAACCCAATTAGGGGGATGACCTCGAAAGCTTAAGGGAAGGAAGCCATTGGCTTTCACTCCCCTTAAAACCACAAGGGCAAACATCCTTATGGCGATGGAAAGGCAAGGAACTCAGATCCAATGACCGAAGGCCATGACCTCGGACAACAAAAAGAACATGAAGAAGTTCTGCCAATTCCATCGGGACCACGGGCACGATACCGAGGACTGCTTCCAACTAAGAAAATGCATAGAATCCTTGATAAAGCAAGGTCAACTCTAATGTTACCTGCGGATGCCCTCCCCAAAAGGAAGAAGAAAAGATGAGGGGAAAGGAGATGACGAGGAGTATGACTCCGACAGACGCCGGAACCGAAGTCCAAAAAGGCGTCCGCCACCCCTGGCAGGAGTGATACAAATGATCACAACAGGACTGCCGTCGGCAGAAAGGAAAAAGAAAGCCAGGGAGATTTCCGTGATGGAATACGGGAACCCATCTAAAAAGCTTGTTCGGAAAGATGGGTCCACCAACATATTTCCTCATGATGATCTACTGCTGATTATGGCAAGGATAGGAAGCTGGGACGTCAAGAGAGTACTACTTGATGATGGTTCAAATGTGAACATCTTATTTTCACACCTACTACCGAGTTTGGGTATATCAAGGAGCGACCTCAAGTCCGTCACTTCCCCTACTTTTGGAGTGGGACCGTCTGAACTCCCCATCCTCGGCTGGATTGATCTTCCCTTGATGCTAAGGGGAACTTTAATAAACAACAAAGACGAGCTGTTTGCCTCTATAATGACAAGGTTCATCGTCATAGATGTCCCTTCGTCATATAATGCCATTCTTGGGAGGCAAACGCAAGGGAACCTCCACATCCGCCCGGATGTAAAGTACCTAACTGTTACCTTCACCAACAAGGATGGAGATGCTGAGATCTTCATCGACCAGGGGGAGGTGAGGAAGGTGTTTGTCAAGGCGAGGAAAGCCCCGGTGACAAACTGCGCGCAGACTACGGAAACGAAGGTCGTACTCGCAAAAGGGTCAAAAGGAGAAGGAACAGAAGATTCTGAGAAAATAGAAATGAAAGACATGCCTGGGGTAGACCCTCACATAATACAGCATAGCCTTAAAGTGAGCCCAGATGATGCGAACCCCTATGGTATAAAGACCATGAAATGCGCCCAAGATGTTTTTCAAGCTCCACAAGACATCAAAGAGACTGGGTTTGAAACCCCCACCCCTAATCAACCTGTGATTAGAAACGAGAAGTATAGAACTCCAAGAACACAAGCAAACTTGTGCACCAAGGCAGTCCNAATCGTGACTTTGAAGCTAAATTGGACCAGCTTAACGTAAAAAATGGGTTTCATGGTCTTCATATGATTTGTAGCTCCAGATGTTATCTTTCCAATGAATCAAGAATCACTAAATTCTGATCAGTTTATCTCAGGATATGATTTTTCTACCAGAACATCGCCAATCCGTCAACATCCGAGCTTGAACTGCACTAGTGAGCTCCTTAGCCTTCTTCCTTGTCAATGATCCACTAGTTATCTTCAATGGATCCTTTCCATCTTTGGTTGTGCCTTCTTTGATCGTATCACCAGAGGCAAAGCCTGTCCGCCAAAAAAAGCGAAGCCTCTCAGCACATAAGAACAACTTCGTCAAAACTGAAGTCCAGCACTTGATAGATGTGGGCGTAATCAGGGAGGTCAAATACCCCGAATGGCTAAGCAATGTGGTTATCACCACAAAATAAGGGAGCGACAAGCTCCGAATGTGCATCGACTTCCGAAACGTAAATGATGCTTGGCCCAAGGATTCGTATCCTCTCCTGCCAATAAATCAGTTGGTAGACTCGACCGCTGAATATGGACTCCTGAGCTTCCTCGACGCCTTTAGTAGGTATCATCAAATCAGGATGGACCCCGAAGATGAGGAAAAAACCACCTTCATTACCGAAGGCAGTACATATTGCTACGTCAGAATGCCCTTGGGGCTTAAAAATGTAGGAGCCACCTACCAGAGGCTAACGAACAAGGTCTTCAACGACCAAAGAATGAGGAACATGGAAGTTTATGTTGATGACATGATAGTTAAGAGCAAATTGCCTGGCAGTCATATTGCAGATTTGGGAGAAACTTTCCACCAACTTAGAGCATTCGGAATTCGCCTCAATCCTGAAAAATGCCTCTTCGGCATAAGCTCAGGCAAGTTCCTCAAATTTATGATATTGGAAAGAGGTATTGATGCCAACCCGGAAAAAGTCAAAGCGCTACTTGAATTCCGAACTCCTGTTACAACAAAGGATGTGCAAAGGCTCACTGGGAGAATAATGTCCCTTAGCAGCTTCATTTCCAGGTATGGGGATCGCTGCCAAGCATTCTTTAAGGTCCTCACCAAGGCAGCAAAAAATGGTGGTGACCTTGGAAACGATGACCATCCTTAGAACAAGGATTGCCAAAAGGCCTAGGAAGAGCTCAAAGTCTATCTAGCTCGTCTACCTACTCTTCGACAACCACGAGAGGGAGAACCTCTTGTACTATACCTCGCCATTATGGAAAAAGCACTGAGTTCAGTTCTCGTGAAGGAAGAGAAGGCTGAACAATGGCCAGTATACTATGTGAGCAAGTCCCTGCATGGCGCCGAAGTCAAGTATCCCCTACTACAAAAAGCTATCTATGCCCTGGTGCTCTCGAGCAGAAGATTGCGTCCGTACTTTCAAGCTCACCCCATTATTATCCGAAGTAACCTACCTCTTCGAGATGTCATGAAGAGAGTGGACCATTCGGGAAGGCTTTCCAAGTGGTGCATAGAGCTCGGCGAGTATGATATCACTTATGAGACAAGGAAAGCAATAAAAGCCCAAGCTCTAGTGGACTTCATTGCTGAAGTACCCGTTGCTGAAGGTGATCAATCGAACCTCGGCAAAAGTGAGCCAGAATGGACTCTGTTTGTAGATGGGGCCTTCAGCTCCGAACACCAGGGAGCTAGGGTAATTATTCGCGATCCTGAAGGTTTGGAAGTCACGAAAGCCATCAAATTTGGGTTTAACGTCACCAACAATGTGGCAGAATACGAAGCTCTCGTAGCAGGGTTACGCCTAGCCAGAAAGATTAGTGTAAGAAACCTAAAAGCCCATAGCGATTCCCAACTAGTGGTGTGGCAGATGGCAGGGGACTATAGCACGAAGGATCCGAATTTGGCAAAATATCACGAGTTCGTATCAAAGCTCATCCAGGAGTTCGACGCAGTACATATTGAAAATATACCTCACCGAGACAATATCGAAGCGGACAGTATGGCCAAATCAAAAAGGCTCACCGAAGTGTTGAGCCAGCCGAGCATAACGATGCTGAGCATAGCAACCTCGGAAAAAGGGTGGAAAAATCCTATAAAGAGATATCTTACAACCGCAGAGCTTCTCGATGATCCTCATGAAGCGGCAAAAGTGCGAAGATGTTCCGGACGATATTTCCTAATTGGGGAAGAATTATACCGGCAGGGGTATGCGAGTTCGCTACAAAGGTGTGTCAGCGAAGAGGACGCTAGGATAGTTCTCGAAGAAGTCCATGAGGGGGCTTGTGGTTCCCACATCGGAACTGACGCCTTGGCGGGAGTAATACTCTGCTAAGGGTACTTCTGGCCTACCCTAAGAAAGGACGCAAGGCAGTTTGTCCAAAAATGTGACAATTGCCAAAGACACTACAGCGTCCAAAGGCTGCCCTCGGAATTAATAACCTCGGTAGACTACCCCTATCCCTTTGCAGTTTGGGGTATAGAACTCATCGGGCCACTCCCGATAGCACCTGGAGGAGTGAATTTCTGCGTAGTGGCAGTGGATTACTTCACTAAATGGGTCGAGGCAGAATCCCTAACAACCATTTCAACAAAAGATATACAAAAATTTGTCTAGAAGAACATTATATACAGATTTGGCATATCGAGGGTGATAGTGGCCGATAATGGTTCCTAATTTATGAACAAGGGATTCCAAGAATTCATCACTAACCTTGGAATAAAAATGCACTTCGCCCCAGTAGCTCATCCCCAGAGCAACGGACAAGTAGAGGTATTCAACAGAACCATAAAAGAGGGTCTGAAAAAAAGGTTGGGGGAAGCAAAGGGAAAGTGGCCAGGAGAACTTCCTAGTTGTTGGGTTTCGGGAGCCAAACAGCGCAGTGGAATTTAACCGAAACCCTCCAGGATCCAAGTGAAACGGGGTAAACCGGGTGTTCGAAAATTTTCATTCCTAATTTTTGGTTGAGATCTCTCACTCAACTGTAGAGTCGAATCACAAAACCTGAACAGTTGATGTNGTCACTCTCGTATAGCCCAATCTTTGGTTTCTTGATTACCGAGTAGACTAACTTAAACTGATGACATTGATATCGCATATCAACTCATCCGAGCATGGCCATGCATTTTCTAAGTCTCACTCTATCAAGGGGCCCGAAGATATCGCTCCCGTTACATAGGAGGGACAAATCCCATCTTGATCATACAAATCCCTCCGCATGATATGTGACATACCCAATGACCTCCTTCAAGTTCACTCAGTTACGAGCAACAAAGGAAAGTATCAAAGTATGTGACTCACATGTAGGGAACCTTGATGATCTTAGGTCGAAGGACTACATATACCCTGATCACTATGGGAATCACTTATGACACTCATATAACGATCCATGTAGTGTTCTCATGGTGGGTCGGTCCAGTACACAAGTTCTCCAACTTGTACCCATATGTAGACTACATATCTCATATTAGTCTCCACATATGCTAGTCGTTATGTATTATTGCAACCCGCTCCACAATAATACTATACCAGGGACTTTTAAGAATATCATTATTCTAGGGTTACAATTATGTTTGTTAAGTTATGCAGGAACAAAACAACAAACATAATTGCTGGATTAATGCCTTAATAAAATATCATGACTCAATGTGCAAAATTACAATCATCTCATGATTGGCTTTTGGGCACAACACTAACACTAGTACTAGTGTGCTATGGAGTTATCGGACAACACCCCGAAGGGCCACGGGTGAGACATTTTTTCGTTCATCTTCGGCATAGAGGCCATTATCCCTATCGAGGTAGTACAGCCATCAGTCAGAGTACAAGTGTTCGACAAAGGAGGGAACGACCTCGGATTGAGAACTAAGCTCAACCTGATTGACGAACACAGAGAGGTGGCTGAACTCAGAAGGAAGGCCTTTCAGCAAAGAGTGGCCGCAGCCACGAACTTATGCGTTAGGCCAAAAGGAATAAGGAAAGAAGACCTCATTCTCCGAAAGGCCAAATTCGAACCCTGAAGGCCTTCCCACAGGGTACTTCGAGCAAACTGGGAAGGGCCTTACTTGGTCATTGACCAAGTCCGAAGTGGAGTCTATAAGCTTGGCGACGCCGAAGGTGGAGAATTGAAAAATACATGGCACTCGAACGCCTTGAAGAAATTCTATACTTAGAATTTTGGTAAGAAATTGTACAAGTTAGAAAAAGTTTCTAAGTACAGAAATTTTCTTCCACCAAAAAATTCTCACTAAATAAAGCTTAAGCAAGAAGCTTGCGAAAGTCACGTATTCCTTCTGAAGTTGATTGGGTCATTCTCCCAAAAAGCAAGTCCATCACAGGTAGGACCAAAAGTAGGCCAAAATTTTGCTTAAGGGAATTCGTTGAAAGTGAACGCTTTTCCGAAGACGGCTAACAAAGCAAGCAAAACGTATTTTTCGAAGTCCCTTAACCGAAAGTGGTCGGGATAACTGGGAAATAAAAAGTGGTGAAGACTTAACCAAATTCTGAAGGAAGGAAAATTTTCATTGAAGAAGGCCTTATTACAAGGAGAAGGTTACAAGAAGAGAAATTAGAAAGAAAAAGAAGAAGGCAAAGGTCCTAGAACATCTAAGGGATCCCGGTGTCATGGGAGGCTCCAGCTCCTGTGTCTTTAGCCACCTCCTTCGGTGCTAGAGGAAGGGCAAATGGCAGGTTAAGGAGCTCAATTTTTGACCAAGTCCACTGAGGCCTCTCGGGAATGTCCAGGGCAGCCAGAAAGGAAAGGTCGAGATCTTGGTATTTCTTCAGAACTTGATGACAAGCCAGACAGAAGCCATCCTAGAAGGCAACCTTGGTCGCCTGGACGGCCTTGTTTTTCTTGAGGGACAAGTCTTCTACTTCCTTCTGAAGATCAACAACCTCCTTTTCCAGCGCCTTCACCTTCTTCTTCTTCTTTGGCTCCTTCTTCAGAGCCTCGACCTCGGCTTGAAGCTCGACATTATCAGCGAGCGCCTTCGCCAGGAGAGCAGAGTCTTCCTTTTTTCCCTTTTGATAGGCCTCGTTGGCCGAAGTTTGACTCACTACCTTCGCGCTGAGGTCGGACATCTTCTGGGAAAAATCCTTCAAGAGCTCTTCTTGGCCCTTCAAGAATTCCTCCCGAAGTTTGGCAACCTCTTCCTTGGCTATACGGCTCAACTTTGCATTTTTTACAACAGAGTTGGCACAGAAGACCTTGGCCTTCTCTAAACGATCTTCGGTCCAAGCTTGGACCAAATATTGCTTTGCTGTCCAAGCCCGAAGGTATCTACTATACCTCAGGAGCTGCAAAAAAGAAGAAGATACTTAGTCAAATCTGCATAAGGAAAGCCAAATACTTAGAAAAATGGGGAGAAAAAATGAAAAGGGCCTGAAGAAGTACCTGGGCAGCATGCTCGGAAATTTTTTAGGCGAGGGTCTCCTCATTAGCGCACTCTTTGGCAACCACTTTGAAGGAAGCTTGGGTGAGTACTCCCTTCACCATTTGGGGAGCCATTTGCTGGCAGTCCTCGGAGAACAAGTTCATGTCCTCCGTGAAAAACCAGAAAGGCTCCCTCGGAACCTTGTCCTTCAGGATGTGGGAGTCCCGAAGAGCCCGCCTTCGGGCATGGTCCACCATCCAGGATAAGGGTGCCAGTTCTACTGCAAAGTTAAAATACAAGCCTCGTTAAGACAAAGTCTCTTAGTCGTATATTTACAAAATCAAGAGTAAATGTGTCTAAGGGACAAACCTGACGCAATTTTAGCGACATCATCGTCAGAGTCCCTAACCTCCTCCACCTCAGCAGGAACATGTTTGCCCTTGCTTTTTCGGTGCTCTTCGAGCTCCTCAGCAAAAGGGTCTACTGCTGAAGAACCCAAAAGATCTGCCGATGTGGCGGGACTCCGAGAAACCACACTGGTGGCCACCTCGATCGGCAGGAGGGTTGGGACCTCGGGCTCGCCACCAACCTCCTCGATGTCCTCCAGCGGTGAGGGAAGGGCATCCTTCCTCACCTTCTTGGCCAAAGGCAGCCCACTTCCAGTTGTCTGACGCCTCTTAGAGGCACCCTTCTTTGTTTGTTCCCCAATTTCGGCTTGGTTGAGAAAGAGGGACTTGTAATAAGCAGCTAACTCGTCGCCCATCTCTGAAAAAGAAGGAAAATATCAGTGTTAGTCTAGACGGATACTTATACTAAAAACTTTGGAAGGAAACTTACTTTCAAAAAAGGCTTCATAAGTGAGCTCCTCCCGAAGGAGCATCACCAGCCAGGACTCATTCCCGTCAATGGCAGGAGCTAGCATGTCGAGGTCCATCTTATGCTCCTTAACTACCCCCAGCTCCTGAAGGACCTCCTCGGTCATAAGTCTCCACATGATGAGGAAGGGGTAGAAGGAGCGTGGAGGGACCTTGGCATCCCAGTCGGCGACAGCACGGATACGTCTGTCGAAGTCCACAAACCTAGCCGCCAACTCGGGAGTTAACAGCTTTTTCGGGTCCACGACATCCATCTCCAGTTTTCCCCGAGCCCATTTAGTCGGAACATACGACCAAGCCTCCGCCACTTTCAGGAAGAAGAACTTCCTTTTCCACCCTTGCCAACTATCTTTAGTGGCGAAGATGAACATGTATTTCTTGCTCCCAGATCCCTAGGGTAGCATGAAATAGATGCCACCCTTCAGGACCGGATAAAGCTTGTAATACTACATGAACAAGATGAAGTGGGGTTATATTCCGAAGACCCCACACATGCAGAGAAAGGTGTTAAAATAGCAGTATGAGTTGGGAGGAAGCTGATTCACGGTTATGCCATGAAATTGGCAAAAGTTGCAAATCATCATCGGAGGACGAAACCGAAGTCCGGCCTTCAGTTGGGCTCAAAAAACGGTAACCTCGTCATCGTTGTTCATAAAACTAAAATGGCCGAGATGAGGTAACCTTGTGACGACATAGGAAGGATGAAAGAATTTGGTTGTCCACTTCGCTAGTTTTGCCGGAGTGAAGCAACAAGGGTGAGACATAAGAGGTTGCCAGCTCTCGGGGATGGGTTTGACAGACATAAGGGGGATAGGTGAATACATGATTGGCAAAAAAATGACTTCGGAAAAAAGAATCGAGGGACTTCGGGAAGAAGAAAAATGACTTCAGGAAGCTAGAAAAAGCAAAAAATGAAGAAACCGAAGGACCTCTAGAATCAAAACCCACCAAAAGTTTTGCCGAAATCAGAATTTGAAGACGCCGTCGTGAATGGTTGCCGGAAATCACTCCGCTGATAACGCCACCGCAAAAAGAGAGGGGAAAGCACGAAAACAGAAGAGAGCAAAGCAAAGGCAAAAAGAGAGCAAATGAGGATTATGACGGAGGAAGGTTTATATAGACCAAGGAAGGGTAGCCGAATCAACATCATAATTGTCCCGCGAAGGTGAATCGCCACCATAAATAGCCTATCAAAGACGAGAAGACGTGGCTGGTATAACCAATGCAGCCTCTCCCATTCACTGTGTGCCACGTGTCAATCAACACGTGAAACAAGGGACACACTTTCTGACACCCTGAAATCCCGGGCACGTCGCTCCAAACTGACACGCCTGGTTACGAGATGCGACGGTCCACTGACCTGCAGCAGAAAAAGTAAAGAGATTGGGCACCTCGAGAACACCAAAGGGCAGACAGTGAAACCTGGCCGAACAAGGCATGTCGTCGGGTGACGAAGTGTTCTTTTCGCAAACGTCACACTCCGAGTCCTGAAAGGTGCCCCCAGAAGGTCTACAAGCCAAAGTCTCTACTTCGGCTTTCCGAGGGGAGGCATGTGATAGCCGAAGTGCTATCGCCCCTTAAACCTGTGAACTTCGGCCAGATATCACACTTGGGAAATCGAAAGCCACCGTAAGGAGTACCAATGCCAACCTGGGAAAGAGGGAGTCTGACGCCTCGGGCATACGACCTCGGTGGCCCACCAGCACCCCTGGGAATGACAGTACCGACCTCGGGAAAATAGCGCGTTGCCTTCCTCGGAAGAGCGGCCAAGCGAGCTTCGGGGGAGAAGGACTAGCCACCTTCGGCAGAAGAAAATCCCCCCGAACGAGGAGCTTCAATGCTAAGGAAACCCCTGAACTACTGAGACAACTTCGGGAGAAGGGTCCTTATTCCGAAGGGTGACCTCAACCGAAGGGACCTCGGGAGTATGGCAGAAGCAATTAAGGAGTCTCTGACATGTCGCCCTCACATACTACACGTCGCCCTCAAATGCGCTCTAACACGCCGACGACACCTACGTCTTGTCATGTAGGGCTATTCCAGCCCTCGTCCGTGGCCCGAGGAACCTGTAGGCAGCTAGAGGCCCCCACGCCTAAAAGTACAGATTATATCTGACCGAACACATGTCGCAATCTGAGTGGACCACACCCTTCTTTATATACTAAGGAAACGGCCTCAGCAAGGGAGCTCTCCTCCCCCGAAAAAATGTAAAACAGGCAAGAATCTTTGACTCCCAGTACTTTCTCTCCACCTCTAAAACACTAACTTAGGCGTCGGAGGCTCCTCCCCGGAAAAAGACTCCGGGGACCTCCTAACCCCTATTTTCTGAGTGTTTCAGGCAAATTCTCCTGGGAAATCTCCACTTCAGACGTTGTCCCTCACTGGAAGTTCCTCCCGGTCTCACCATGTCACACAACGAAGATGCTGTAGGGCATCAGATTTAACAAAGGACACGTAGGATGATCTCCAAGAGAGAATTTTGCAAAGGAATGCACCACACATTCATGAACTAAAAAGAGAAATAGCCTTGATGCAGTAATGATATCAATCTATTGTAGCCTACTTCACAAAACTGAAGCATTTATAGAATGAATTGGCTACTTACAATAATGTGCCAAGTTATACCTATTCTACAGCAAAAACAATCCTTGTCAAAAAGGAAGGTGAGAATTATATACCTTTCTTGTGGGCCTAAATGATAACTTTGGCATGATTAGGTCCTAAATTCTGAACCTGAAGCCTTTTCCAACAATCAATGAAGTATATGCTTTGGCTGTGAAAGATGAAAAACAATAGAATGTTGCTAACATATGACAACCTTTAGGGGATGATGCTATGTTCATTCCTAAGAAAAGCTGTAACAACAAAGAAAGAAAAGGTCTTCATTGAGATCACTATAGATAATCAAGAACAACATAAATATGAGTTTTGAATTAATAGGTTATTTTGATTTGTGAGACAAGAAGGAGAAACCATAGAAAAATACAAACAAGATGAAATAATGGAGAGGAATGGCATGCAATGCTACTGCCCATTGGCCCAAACTACGTGCTCCAAGAGTACGCCAACTTTTACCTAAGCCCAGTATGATCAATTGATCTCATTATTTTCCAGCCAAAATCAGGGTACTATGGCTAATTTTGCTAGTAAGACTATACACATTTGCTTGATCATATTATTGATAGTGGAGGTTTGGAGCACATGTCATCATATCCATTTATGGGTTCAGACCATGGTGCCTTTTCTCCATCTACTTGTTTGCCTAATGGGATGAGCATCAAAACTCTTGCAAAAGGTCAAGTGGAGCTTTCGGAGAACATCAAACTAAAAAATGTGTTGCATGTCCTAGATTTTGTATGTAATTTACTTCCAGTTAGCAAAGTTACCAAAGATCTAAATTGCCCCATAACCTTTTTTCTAAATTTCTGTGGAATACATGACCTAGGATTCGATGAGGTTGATTGGCATAGGTGAATCTAGTGACGACTTTTAATACTTCAAAAAGATTATAACACCAATCATTGCCACAATCAAACTTGAACCTTCCTCAATTCTATGGCATAGAAAACATGTACATGTACAATTTGAGAAGCTAGATTTGTATCCTAAAATAGACAAGTCCACCATCAACAAGGTGAATGGTCGTTGTGATTCTTGTCATTATGCCAAACAAAGAAGAAGTCCCTAGTCTTGACATTCATATTTTCTATGTATACCTCCATACTGTGCCTTACTTTGTCTGTGGAAGTCTTTATTCATTAACCTTTGAAAAGTGGCCCTACATTCTTTAGCCTAAATGGAATTTATTTTGATGTAGTAAACAACCTCTCTTATGGTAAAGGCAATATTTTCATCATCCTGATTTGGCAATACCTAATGAAGGCATCCATGAATGTCCAGATTACAAATTATATACTGGCTTCAACTAGCTGATCAATCGAGGGTAGCAGATAGAGGTCTTTTCGGTAGACATTGTTGGGGCTCATGTAATCTAAGCCATTCGCCAATCTCAACTTTCATTCTTGGCCAATACCACGTTGGCCAACCATGTTTTGCACTTATTGGATTATGCTGCCTTCAAAATCCTTTTCACGTCATCTCTGATGAAATCTCATCATTCTAATGCCATGTTCTTTTTCTTCTGCTAGATTGACCAAGCCGAAAGTTTGACTTGTAACATATTGGTGAGGACCTTGAGATCTTTCCCTAGCTTGTCACTTGGATACCATGCAAATAAATCAATATTAGCCTGTAAAAATTTAATGAATGAATTCTTTACTTTATCAAGAAGGCCTTTGCCTACTTTAACTGTCTTTCCATAGGCTATATCCACCTTTTTAAAGTCCTTCGAGATAGGCATGCCATGTTTGTTCTCAAAGGACTTTTTCTTCCTCTTTCTAAGGTTAATGTGGACTAACTCCCTATTACTCTAGGGCCCGCACAGGCTACCATATAGCTCCTCCTAACAGAGACCTAATCCAAAAATATTTTAACATCCCCTACTGGGTTAGCAAAGACCATTGTTAAGCATTTAATATTAGGCATAGTACGGAATTTTGCCTGGGTGGGTCTCCCAAGCAGTGTATTGTATGCTGAAGGCATTTTTAGGATGAGGAACTCAAATGTCTAGGAGCCATAGATCATGCTTCTATTGTTTGCTACTCTTGTCATCATCAGTTGCAACTTAAAAACCCCTAAAGTAGGGACATTTTCCCTTTCGCCCCCATAAATGGTACCATATACAAGGCTTAAGAAGGACCTTCGAACCTTGAGATTGCCCATCTAAGATGCGAATAACATGATGGAGTTAGCTCTAGTATTAAAGGTAAACTCATTCCACTTTAAAATTGATGACTTGGGCTGTAATAATGATGGGGCCGATGTGTAGAATGGTTACATGCAACACATCTAGCTTTGTTAAGAAATTTATGGGGTTCATTACTTCCAACTTGGAGATCTTACACTCTTACTTATTTCTTTTCAAAGATGACTTTCTTTTTGTTATCATATGAATGGCCCAGGGTTTTGATGATCAGGCCTATTAAAGGAGTGAGCTCTTTCCTACTATCAACCTAGGTCCTCATCACAGTTGTCATCGTCCTTCCTATAAGGTCTCTCCTCATACCTCCTACAAAGAGAAAGAGAAGTAGGTCAAGTAATATACTCTTTGAGCTTCCCAACTTTGACTAAGTCCTTGAATAAAGTAATTTAGCTGCCAGCAATCTTTAGTGTCATGGCCCATGTCATTATGGTAGGGAAAGTACTTCTTGGGATCTCCTTTTTCCTTATTATTCATAGGACAGGGCCATTTATTCACCATGTTATGTCTTTCTAATGTATACAATATACTTGCCCTAGTCTTTTATAACAGCTTGTAAGAGGTCCCTTGTCCTCGAGCCCTCTTCTTGGATGACGTTTTGTTGTCTTTATGCTCCAATTGTTCCTTCTGTGGTGTCAACTTATTGAATTCCTCTGCATGCATGTATCTAGTGGCTTAGTCTAGGAACTCCTCAATGTTCTTGACAAGGGTTTCATCTAAATGTTCTTGACAAAATTTTCATGTAAGTGCGAAGCCAACTTGGATTCCCTTAACATGCCTTAGATTATAGCAATCAAGTGTAATTCAAGAGACATATTTTATACCTAGAGAACTTCAACATTGAGCCATCTGATAAAGTCCCTCAAGGACTCGTTTTTGCCTTATTGTATATTCAACAAGTTGGCTGCTATCTTCAGGGTCAGTCTACTTCTTAAGAAGTCACACAAGAAAGTCTACATAAGGTCCTTAAAAGACTAGAACCAACACCTCCTATTGGTTCCAAACCATGCCGCTGCCTCCTCAGTCAAGGTAGAGCCGAAGACTTTACACTTGACCTCGTTCTTACTTGCTGTGACCTCATGGAGGTGATATGACACTACAAATGATTGATAGGATCCGTCATCTTGTCAGAGGGTCAATCTTGGGCATCTACTAGCAATTTTAGGGCTGCAGAGTGTAGAACGCTCCTTGGACATATGGTGATGGTCTTTTCTTACAGTGCTTGGAAGAAATCATATGAGTTAGGAAGTCTCATAAATGTAGGATTCATTTTCCAAGTTGGAGTCTTAATCCTTAGTGGTGTAAGTGTCAGCTTGTTTGGCCATATAGATAGCAAACTTTGCCTTGACTCGAGCGACTGAACTTTCTAGGCCATGGTATTAGGTTGTAAGGCCTGTATGCTATCACTCTACTTTAAATTTTTCATAATTATGCAATACTTTAAGCATCAAGGCAACACTTATAACAACCTTTAAAGACAAGAACTACTCTAACAAATGTTTTTGGCTTTGAAACTCTGTTATATATTATTTTTATTTTCTACAAGGTATTTGGATCTATTTAAGATAAGTTTTTTTTATTCTTTTAATGCACATACAAATAGGGTTCTTTAGATCAGAAAAATTAAGCTTAAACCAATATGAACAAAAATAAGACCAAAACTTGGGAAGGGTAATTATTACAAAACTTTGGAAGAATGTGTAATTAACCAATAAATGTATAGTTGTATAAAATTTTAGAAAATTTCCAAAACATTCAAGGCCTAGTCAAGCCTATAGTTAACCCATCATATTTTAGAAAATATGTAACATTCCCTCAGGTTTTCTAAAACCCACATTTACCATCATGTCATCATTTTTCATATTGTTAAGACCTACAAATTATTAACGAGTGGAATGCCAAACATAAAACAATTGCAACCATGAAGAATGTGTAGTCAAGCATACGGTAGAATCTAGCGGTTTCATATAGTCAAAACATAACCATATTCAATAAAGAATTATATTCATTTTTATATGTTTGCTAAATCATTTTATTCAATTCCTTGTAGTTGGCTATATGCTTTTTTTGGTTGATAATATTTTTCTATTTAACATTCCAACAATTGGTTAGCAAACTACCTTAATCTCCAAAATAAACAACGGTTATATCTGCATGCTTCAAAAAACTGTAAGGGTTTTTCCAAAAGATGAAGCATTGTAAGTTCGACTGGATTTACACAACTCTTATGATTTTACTTAACCTACATTTTACTCTATCAATTTTTAAAAACTAATACTTCACCCCATATTTCCATTATACTATCAAACAATAGCTTCTGAAACCCTAATTTACATTATATATTTAGTATACTCTAGTAATTTTAAAATTTTTTATATCTTTTTTGTAGTTAGTTGACATCTAAAAAATACTGATTTGCATTTACAAGTAGAAAAATGCATTTATAGAGAAGAAAAATTAATAATTTACAATATCTATTAACTATAAAAAAATATTGAAAAGATTGACATTACTGAAATATTATTATTGTACAATTTAAACTAAAGTTTCAAAATTTATTGTCGAATATTATAAAAGAAACATGGGCCAAATCTTAAGTTTTTAAAAATAAGGAAGACAAAACGTTAACTAAGCCAAACCAAAAAAGATTATTGTAAGTTTCCGTAAAATTATTACAAATATTAAGTAGCCATGCACCCACCACCATAGCCCCCCTTTCCACCAAACAAGCAAAATGTAAGTTTGAGTGAATTTCCATGTAGAGGATGTTTTGTTGTACTTCTGATAACAAAAGTTAGCCAATGCCCCTACCCTCATTCATGACCATCCTTCTTATTCATATGTACTTTTGCTTTGTCTTGTCTTTGTTCAATTACCATTTGAAATGAATAACTTATCATTAAAAGATGCTCACTTTATTATCAAGTCAAAACGAATGACCACATCAATCACATTGAATAGGCATGAGGTTTTTCCAAGTGTAAATAATTAAATAAATACAGAAGGACACATGTCAGCATTTTATTGGTCATATTAAATTGCATATGGGAAATTCTACGATACCCAACTAAATATGACTAAAGGCCCTTTCACCCAAGAACTTTGCTAACTCAAAACTTTTACACCCTAAATTTTGACTCAGATTAACTCACCCCTTAAATTTTGAAAGTTGGTACCTTTTACCCATTAGGCTCACTTCAATGACTGTTTAAGTTATATGAGAATCGAAATGAAGATAAAACAAAAGATGAAGGGTTAAATAACAGTTTCACTTGACTTTTACATTATTTCAATTATTTGATTCAATCTTATTGATTCAAGCAATTCAGTGAATCACCAACCTTGTATAATCTATACAATCCAACCAGCATTTTGTACCGAAATATGATTTATTTATTTCTAGTACCCAACTCAGTTCACAGAATTAGAGATTTATATGAAAAAAATGGTTACTAAATCCTTCATCTATCTACTTTATATTCATTTTGGTCCTTATATAACCTAAATAATCATTTAAATGGGCTGATAGAATAAATGGTACTAATTTCTAAAGTTTGATGGGCGAGTGAACCCAAGCTAAAGTTTAAGGGATAAAAAATATGATTTGGCCAAGTTTAAGGGGTGAAAGGTGTTTTAGACCCAACTAAATATTTGGTGTGTATTATGTGAACTCCCCCAATATGACCTTATTGTATGTTGCATGAAAACATTTGTTACTTCAGAAAGTTTTACAATTTGAGGCATAATTTAAGGATAAATTATGCAATTTAGCCAAAATAGAAACTATGAGTTTATGAATTAATCATTTTTACCAACATCTTTGTTACAACAAACACATGTATCACCATCCTCCATCCATTTTGCCATCGACATTACCTAAACTCTCCCACACATCCCACAAATGTTCCAAAAATGCTCTTTTAACAAATTCAAATTAAACAAGTTCAATTGATGTAGGTGGGACTGGATTCAAAGATTCCACAATTCTAGAATGAAGGGTTGACGGCTACGATAAAGGAGGGTTGCTCAAGGACAATAAGAAAGGTGAAAACTAGAAGGCTCAGCAATGTGGGTGTATGGTCAAACACAAAGTTTTGACTCATTTAGTTGTTGTTAAATGCTTCGATATCTAAGGTTTAAGAAAAAACTTTCATGGACTAATTTAACAGTTTTTCTAATAGAATAGTTTTTGAACAAGTGGAATATTCATACAATTTAATGGGTAGTGGCAAAATTGCCTAAAATGAAAATATTAATGGTAAATTTTCCCGTTAAAAAAAATTTTGTGGCAAAATTACTCTACCACTTATAGTTTTTGGCTTTGCTTTTTGAACAAATCCTTTATTATTAAATGTACATATATTAGCATCTCAACCATAAAGGCTGGGAGGGGATTAGTAAAAAGAGAAAATTTGTACAGAAACTTCTATAAATGGTTAACTTCTGCTACAACGCTTAGAAGAACTACATCGACTTGCTTAACTGTAAGCCAGTCTTAAGAACTTCAGAAAGTTATTTCTCTGTGTTGCCGCAGCACCGTCTCTACGGCTGAAGATAGTGGTTCATACATCATCACGAAGCTTTTTCATTTATCTTTCTTCCATGATTCTTAACCTCTATCTACACCATTGTTCTCATGTTAAGGTATAGTATTGCTGATTTTTTAGTTTAGCTTTGTTTGGGTTCTTAGAACTTTAGAACCTCTTTCTTTGTGATCCCATACCACCATCGTGAGACTAATAGTTCTAATCCGTACAATCTCTAACTAGTTTTTTATCTACCTTTTCCCAATGAGTCTCAGTCTCTGTTTATTTGATTTTCTCATTTTCTTTTGTAGTCATACCCGAGTACTTTATTGACATTTGATTTTGGTTCTCATATAGAAGCTCTTGCTCTACATTGAAGCATAGCAATCTCTGCAACTAACAATATTGACTGGTATAACAGCTAGAAAGGTTTTCTATCAATTTGTCTTTGATGATTTTTAGTCTCTATCTACTTAATCTTCTCTATGTCGTCATAAGTGAATGTATAATTCCATTTGGGTTTATTTGGGTGCCATTTTTTCAGGTTTCTAGAGTTGTAGCAGTATTTTTCTTACGATGATGAGAAGTACTCGCTTTACGATTGCGTCTATGTCTATCGGGATAGTGTGCCCACCCTGAACATAGGCAAAATTATTCAAATATGGGAAAATCCTGACAAGTCAAAAGAAGTGAAACTTTTATGGTTTTTTAACCCTTTGAGATTTCTAGTCTCTTTTTTGTTTTATGGTGGTCTTCCATAGTCTGCTTTAGTGTGCATTTAACAAATTGTTTATAAATAGATAAATTAATATGTATGTGTTTCTATGCATGTATTTATGTTATTAATAAGGCATACTTCATGGAATTTTGCTAGTGTGCTATTATTTTTTTTCCATTTTTTTCTTTATGCATAGTTAAAATTTAAGAATGTGTGTACATTAATAACATGTCACACTTCTTGCAACTTGCTTGTATGCTACTATGTGCCTGTATAACAAGTCATAATTCTTGCAACTTGCCTATATGCTATTAACAATTCATGTTTCGCTTGATGTCTTTAGACCATCTTCATGTCCAGGTCTCCTTTTCATATTCATATCTAGCTGAATGATATAGCCCATGAATTTGGTTGTTGAATATTGATAATACAAGTGTAACTTTATTTAAGGTCTTTATCAGATTGCCCAATTCTAATTCCTTTATCAATATCCATATCTAAGGTCTAGTCTCGGTTCTGTGATATGGACATTTTGTTTGAGTCACAAGCATGCCAGGTTGCTTAGTTTGCAGTTACATCAACATCATCTATCAAGTAATTTCTAACACTTTTAAGAATTCATTAAAAGGCAATAATTTGAAAATCCATTGTCATATGCATTTCAAAGGACAGCCGAAATTTGTAACCCTCCAAAGAAGCTATCAAAGTGGTTGAATATGTGTTTCACTGTACTCTTAATGTTGGGAAAGGGATTATTGTGAATAAGATAGACCAAAGTATTGCTGGAATTGGAAGTCCATGTTTTTTCACCATCTTAAGCTTTCTCAATATGGTTTAACTCCTTGTATGCATTACTTTTAATTGTTAGAACATTTTCATTTGTTTGCCTCAAATGTTGTAGTTAATCATGTTTTTAATTAGTTCAGGTTTCTGGAGTCCTCCTCAATTTAGAAGCCTGCTCAAGATATAAATGATGTAGAAGCAAATGCAATTGTCCTTTGCCTGAAGGTTCAAAAAATTATCTCTTTAATGTCTTAATAAGTTTTTCACTTAGGGGTCAATGCCGATGGTTGGTAAAAATATTATTAGTTTTACAGATTTTGGTGGATGATTTATAGGCCATATGAAAAGGCTAGACCTAATTATGCTACCATTCAAGCGAAGTTTGATGAGCTTGCTAATTCTTTGAAAGTGCAGAAGATTAGTGACAATGAGAATGAAAATAATGTTGTAATTTTGCCACCAAAAGCCTATGAACTTAAAATGAATGCTGTTCGCATTGTCCGCCATTTCAAGAAGCAGGTTAGTATACCAAAAGACAACCTAAACATAGATGATCTAGTGGACACAGTTATTAGAAGATATGATGTAAGTAACCAAATCTTGTATACAATCTCCTAAGGACAATAAAAAACTCATGAACAATAGTTCAAAATTACTTCTTGGTCAGGATAATGTGATTGATCTTGGTGTGTTCATTTTTTCTCATATTCTTGTGTTATTGACCACTTTTGGAAATTGTAAGCTTAACAAACCAATTGTTAAGAAGTCTTCTATAAGGTTTTTAAAGGACAACCAACAAACTGGTGAGCAAAATTTGAAGGTCCTTGTTGGCCAGATGATGTAAGTAATGTGCATACAATTATCTCCTCCACATATAACGAAAGTCTTCATCATCGTTAGTTCTCATGCTTTTAAATGGTTTACGTGAAGTTCTCAAATAAATGGTTCATGATGGTCAGCCTTGGAAAAAAGGAATTAATCAGCCCTGGGAAGGAAGAATTAAACACGATCATGAGGATGGAACACTTGTCTTAATTTTGAACATGGACCCATTGTACACTTTAGCAAAAGCGGAGGTGAAACACCTTTTCTTTTACTTCTTATAAGCATAGTTAGTTTGTCTTTCTGTTCATTAATCATTTTATTCAACTGAATTCCTTACTTCCTTTGCATCCTTTCTCTTGTTTGTCATGTTTTAGGATCTAGTTTGTCATGTTTTTAGTAAAATATGTATAGAAAAAATTGATCTTGCAGACCGGTCTTTTGAGCCCTCATACTACAAACAAAAGGATTGAAAGTTGTAACTATACCTAATACAAATCAAGCCTACCAAAGTTAATACATCACTCACCCACTAGTTATTCTCCTGTGTACCCCTAACAAAAGTAGTTGCAACAAATCTAGCAATTGATTAAGCCAATTCATAGATGTCTATTTTATTTATAAAAAATTTGCTTCCTACCCTCACATAGAACTGAGCAACTAATTTTATGCCATCTTGAATTGATCAGATGTTTGACAGGTTTTGTTTCATGTTTTAGGACAAGCTCTTGTCATTCTGAACACATGGGAAACAGTGATGAAAGTTTTAAGAAACTTGAAGAGAGATGTTTACTACTACCAAATAGGAGGTATGCACATTTTAATGTCTTTTATATTTCTTCAAAGCCGTATTCTTCCTTGTTTTCTGAATGAGTGAAAAACCTTGTCATATGGTTTTTAATGCCACATTGCTTCCTTCATATTTACTAGTTTCCATGGCTCTTGTATTCATAGTGAAATATTCTACTGGAGATAACATATCTTTTATTTGGCAACACATAGGTGGATATGTGGAAATACCATGGTTCTTGTCCTATTCTGTAGTTTATCTACAACTTCTGTTGCTAGTCTACTTATATTTATATCTCTCATTTTCAATGTCATTTTGTGATGCAGCTTTTACTTCCATTTATTTGGTCCATGTTTTTTCTTAATCAATGATACTAAATTTTCTACTACATAAGTTTATTTTGCTCTTTGTCCACATGTCTTAGACCTTCCTAAAACCCCTAATGATGTGAATCTTGTGTTCATAAGCCAAATAAATTTATACTGGTTATAGACTCATCCCACTACAATTCAAGTCTTGTAGGTTAGTTTACCTTTATCCCTTTCCATTGTTCGCTTGACGCTTTTACTACAGGCCTCTTATTGCTAGCTTTCTTGATCATTGCTTATCTAGAAAGAGGAGCAAGTTTGTTGGCCATCTTAAACTCAATAATGTAAAAATACAGTTAGAAATGGTAATCTCCTCTATTTTTCTTTCGTTGAGCTTTTCTTTCTTTGTCAAACATGTTTATCTTCTTGTATTTTTAATGTTTATCTCTGTGATTGAACTTATTGCACTACTATTCTTTATACCTACAGTTCTTCTGACATTTACCCTCTCGAGGTTTTCTTGCAATTAGCATAAAGAAGCTGTATCTACTTCACATTGTTCTCATCCCAACACATTTGAATATAACTTGGCTAAAGAGTGGTCCTTACTAGAGGAAACATGTGAACTTACATTGTAAAAATTGTTTGAGGTCTGAAGTTTAAATCAATTCTCATGGCTTTACTAGTTGTCTTTTTTTTATTTATTTATGCTGTTGTCTCCCATTTCTTTGTTTGCTAGTATGGGTACTTCTAAATGCTTTTTGGAATAAGAAAAGGAGTTTAGACAACTTCAAGCCTCCCCTAAGTCGAAATGTGTGCCACCATTTGGCTTTTTCTTTTGGTAACCATTCTAAGTAAAAGAAAATTTTTGTTGGTAACCATGCTCAGTTTTCTTTATAGCAATGATTGTTTTTTTTTTCTATGCATGATATTTTGCCCTAATAAATAGGTTAAAAAAAGCATTTTTGCCATCTTTTGAAGTAAATGAATAGTTGTTCTAAAGGATTGAAATGTGTGAAAATATGATAGTATGGTCACTATTTCATTTTCATATTCTGAATTCTGAAGTTAATTAAGAAATAGCACTTTTTGCTCTTGAAATGTTATGCAAAGTGTTCTCGAAGATGCCAATAATTAATATGTTAGCTTCTTATCTTAAAGATGTAAGAAACAAGGAACAATGAAAGAAAGAAAGAAGAAAAAATATGTTGCCTATTATTTCTAGGCCTTCTAGGATTGTTAAACCTTTAAATGAATCAATCACCTAAAATTTCAAGAATCCCATTTAAGAATGGCCAAACTATACATTTGGCCCCTGAACTTATCCAACTCGAGCAAGTTGGTCCACAACTTAGTACTCAGTAAATATAAGCCCCTAAACTTTGAAAAACTATGCGAGTTAGTCCATTAGCTCAACCATATTGATGGAAAAATTACAAAATTCCTCTTGATCTCTTTTATTATGGCACATAAAGTACTCTTAATTTAAAATCATTTAAATAAACTATCTCATTTACCTAGGGATGAAAGTTCGGGCTGTAAGATCAGATTTGGGTTGAAACCCAATTTTTATAGCATGTCTCTAACCCTATCCTGACCCTATTCTGGTCATAACCCAAACTGACCCTAAATCCTACTATTTTATTTTGTGATGTTCTAATTGGTTACCGTCAATATTTATTTTTTAGCAAATGTGCCTAGAATCATGAGAATAAATTATTGCAATAATAGTAGAAATGACCTAGAAAGGGGCTCGTAGTCCGCTGTAGGTCAAGCAAATATGTATGGATCAATCAAATATACATATTTGTTATAGTACTAATATTATAAATAAAAGAAGTAGTAAATAAAAATTATGAGTGATTTCTAAAAATTAATTAATGATTAATTCAAAGCATTGAAAAATTGATTTGGTAAATATAAAATAT
>KK900057.1:89955-118208 GCA_000696445.1 Aquilaria agallochum | reverse complement strand
ACATTTCTAATACGCTAAGGGAAAGTTTGATCCCGCTCCATTTCTTATTTACTAAATTCAAGATATTTAAAAAGCAAGAATTAATTATTCTTTATGTAATTATTTTTTATGTCGGGTCTTTGATTTTATGTCACATATTTTATATTTACCAAATCAATTTTTCAATGCTTTGAATTAATCATTAATTAATTTTTAGAAATCATTCATAATTTTTATTTATTACTTCTTTTATTTATAATATTAGTACTATAACAAATATGTATATTTGATGACCCATACATATTTACTTGACCTACAGTAGACTACGAGCCCTCTTCTAATTTGTTTCTACAACACTATTATTGCAATAATTTATTTTAATGATTCTAGGCACATTTGCCAAAAAACAAATATTGATGGAAATCAATCAGAACATCACAAAATAAAACATTAGGATTTAGGGTAAGGTTGAGTTTGTCTAGAATAGGGTCGGGATAGGGTTAGGGACATACTATAAAAATTGAGTTTCAACCCGAACTCGATCTTACAACCCGAACTTTCATCCCTAGGTAAAGGAGATAGTTTATTTGAATGATTTTAAACTAAGAGTACTTCATGTGCCATAATAAAATAGATCAAAAGGAATTTTGTAATTTTCCCATCAATATGGCTAAACTAATGGACTAACTCGCATAGTTTTTCAAAGTTCAGGGGCTTATATTTACTGAGTACTGAGTTGTGGACCAACTCGCGCGAGTTGGGTAAGTTCAGGGGCTAAATGTATAGTTTGGCCTTTAAGAATCAATATGCACTTTTTTATGCTTTACGATGCAACAAAGATGATGAAGTGAGGCTAATTGAAGAAGAGCAATATAATTGATACTCTTCTTGTCTCCCCTTTCTATTCATTGTGAACTTTAATTTTTCTACAGCCAATGGTTCCTATTGCTACTTATTAGATTATGGCTAAAGAAAAGGACTTGCACAGTTCTCAAGGCCAGGGTTGATTTTATGGAAACCAGTTAAGTGTGGTGTACAGATGAGGACCATAAGGTGATGTATTGGCTATTAGATTTTCCTACTTCCTTTTGAATGATGCAAAATTTTTAGGTTCCCTTGATTTGAAATTGAATGACTTGCGATAGTTAATTTGCTTTGTACTTTGTATTGTTATCTTGTTATATTTCTACTATCGCTACACTATAAGATCCTATTATTGCTTTCGCATAATCACTGAAAATCGGTAATGGTTACTGCTGCATTTGCCTCATTGATATGATTCATTTAATTCTAGTCCCCAAGTCATTTTACCAAATTAGAGGTTTATGTGCAAAAAATGCTAGTTAGTCATTCATCTTCCATTTCATATTCATTTCGATCATCATATAATCTAAACAACCATTGAAGTGGGCTAATGGGATAAAAGGTACCAATTTCAAAAGTTTGAAGGGTGAGTGAACACGAGTAAAAAAATCAGGGGAAAAAATGTTTGAGTTGGCAAAGTTCAAGCGAGTTAAAGTGGCTTCCAACCAACTATTTGGTGTGTATATATTTAATATATAAAAAATCCAAAGATTCACAAATGTTGAATGACGCTTTTACCTTTATATTATAAGTTATTTTGTTCTTTTAGTGAAACCTATTTTTTTTCACTATTTATTTAATCAAAGCTATATTAGCACTAGAACATTAAAAAGGACCCTTAAGTTGCCACTAAACTTTATTTTTTTGTTTCAAACTTGCTTGCGGTTAATCCTATATTATAGAATCAAGCATTGCACATAACTTTGTTGCTTTAATCTTACATTTACTAGCTAAAAAACCTTAAACTCTTTTCTTTCTTTTCCCTTTTTTTTTTGTATCAAACGTGCCCTTGATTTTATATTTCTATCAAATACTTATCTCAAATACGATAAATATTTTATAAAACTTAAAATTTCAACTTAATGAGTATAGCCTAAGTTTGTTCTACTATAAAAAACTATATTTGAATATAAATTTTTTTCAATTAAGATTTTTCCCTGACATAGACAAATATATCCTATATGAAAACCTAGAAATCTGATCCATTTTAAAGCAATAATATGATTCAAGCATAACTCTGACACCTATTACAAGGAAATAAAAAATTATCATTATAAAAAAAGATGATTGAGACAAAAATTTTAGGAAAAAAGTTCTTCCCTATTAGAATTAGTTGCTTATGTTATAATAATGACACTTTTAGCAGCCATTTTTTTTACATTTTTCAATGTTTTGAAGGATTGAAAAAATTATAATAGTTATTTTTTCCACATCATCCCTTTAATAACGTAAAATAGACTTTTATTCTTAGCAACTAATTATTTTTACATAATAAATAATATTAAAATGTTCCTTTCACTCTTAATTTTTTTAGAGCTAATCAAATCTTATAAGTTGTTTGAAAAAAAATTAGAGGAACTAACTATTTCTCTATAATAAATATTTTTTTATTTAAAAAATCAGAAGTAGTTTTGGAGATGTTAAGAGATGAAATTAATAGTTTTATGTTGTGATTGCAAGTTTTTAGTTTACTAGACATTAAGTATATTAAGGAGAAGAGTTTGGAGGTTTATTTGTTAAAAATTTATTCTATTAAACATAGTTTTAGACCCTGATTGCAAATTCTGATTGTATAAAAGATTATATGATAAAAAAAAAAGTTGGAGGATTCTTAAGAAGACATATAATAAGGTTTAGAAGTTGGAGGATTCTTAGGAAAACATATAATAAGTTTAGTAGAACAAAAAAAAATTATCAACATGCGCTTTATGTAGTGGATCAAAATTTTATTCATTTTTATCCTAAATATAATTTTGTTTTGACTTTATCATTTTTTCACTATTGTAATACTAAATTCCCATACTTTTATATTTAACATTGGTACTGAAAATTCTTTAAATATGAAACATATTTTGAGTGTAACACCCCTAATTTTATGAACCTTAATTTTGAAAAAATATTTTAACTTGCTAGAGTTGATAAAAATAAATTAAGAAATGTGAGGAAAATTTTTTTGTTAAAATGTTTTTTAATTAATAAAAATTTTAAACCAAATCAAAATAATTAAATGAAAATCTCAGGAAAAATAACATATGAATTATGAACCAATTTCAACAAAGAATACATCTTTTAGAAATGAAATAACACAGAATAAAAATCCAATCCTAGCCAATTTTTCAAGGGGCTATATCATTTCCTCACTTACTCTACTCTACATCTTGAACATTATTATAAGATTCAGTGTACCTTGTTTCCTCATAGTACTTACCTAAAAAAACATGTTAAATGGAGAGGTGAGCACAGCTTGCTCTATAAGGTGGAAATATCAGGCCGATCATAGGGGTCCTAACATTCCCTCAACAAATAAAAGAACAATTTCATGCAACATCATAACAGCAATACTAAAGCCCTACTAGTATCTTGAACCAATATGCATATGAATAATTCCTGTTATTGAGTAAATCATATCGCATTGATCAAATCATTTAATCGATTACTTGATTGCCATCAAATGAACCTAGGGTGGTGAGTGTGTACACTACCCACTCTCAAGATAACTTTTTGGTAGTGCTATTAGGGATGCTACCAAGTCATAACCTCTCAGGATACTTATGCTGAGGTAGAGCCTCTCGTGATACCGGCTAAAAGCATGGTCCTTCACCATCTATGGTCTAGCAGTGCATAAATCATATCTTCAAACTCTATATCAATATTGGATCATGACTATGGATGGTCCATCGCCATCCTAATGTGAATACTAGCAATATTTGTCTTACTAGCCCTAAACATGATACTGATAGGGTTTATTCAAATAGTCCTAGGATATTTCTAACTTAATTCTTGTTATAAATGATCCTAGCATGATACTAGCGCCAAACAAACGTCGTATATCATATCATTACAACCATGCAACCAACCAATGAAAATTACATCTCAATGGGAAGGAAAAACTAAATAAAATAAAATAAAGTGCTAGAAAAATTAATTTGATTAATCTACCAATGTTGCCTATGCTTGTAAAGATTTTATTTATCCTAATTATTTACTTAAAATTTATTATTCGAGCTGATGCTTACTTTGGGTCTAAGAGGGCCTATGAGAACTAACTGCTCTTCCCTTTTACCTAATGTGAATATTCTGGCAAAAAAGGGCGATTTCCTAGAACAGGTCCTACAAAATGTTAGAGAGGTAGAAAATTAGGAAATATATTTAAGCTTGAAAATTTCCTAAATGGTACTTGGAAGCTTCACATTCTTAATATCTAGGCCAAAATCTTACCTAGTAAGCAAAAAAAAGGTCTTAGGGTGTCTCTTGTGGCCCAATGCCTATTCAAGATCGTGTCGGGAGCCTTTCTTGATGTTGATTGTAACATTAAATTGGCATAAACACTAAGTTAGATGCCCATTTAATCGATGTAATAACTAAACTTGTAAGGACAAAATTCAATTTCGATTACTGATGTGTTTTTGGGATCTCTGGTGCTCTGAAAGTCTAAAGAAGCACTAAACCTTTCAATAAAAAGTTCCTAAGCCTCTGTAACGAATTGGACAACAAATAGAAAGCACTTAGCATGGCTGTAAGGTTCAAAATTTTCAGCCAAAAATAATTTTAAAAAGGTTATAGCGGCTTATTGGGGCATGGGTGTAAGTAGAGGTTTAATCGCATCGGAAATGAGTGCACAAGCCTAAAATTTTGAATAAGGAAAACCTAGCAACAAAATATAGAAGAAAAATAAGGTATTTAGGTGCTTGAAAAAAAAATAGTGATACTAAATAGTTTAGACTTACACAAATGAATTCAAAATCGCTGGTGCATGTATAAGGGCTTTCGGTGGTTGGATGAGGTTTTCCTTCAACCTAATGAACCTAGACAAGAATATGAAATTGAATTACATTTACAATAGCTTAGATAACATAGAAACAAAGCCCAGGGGTTAGACTTACACTAGTTCAATAAAGAGCGCAATGAAGTAAATGACAATGGTATGTAGAGCATGGCGATGATCCTTTAGTGTGACGCCTTCTTCTCCACACTAGTGCGCAAAGATCAGGCACAATAAAGCATTTTATGATGCTATGTATTTGAGTTAAAAGAAATAAGAGAACAAAATATGGCCAAAGCTAAGAGAAAGTTAAAGCAAATTGAAGAAATGTGGCCATGTGCGTATTATTTTTCATGTGGTCGCTTAGTCGACAGCCTTAGGAGAATTGATTGCTACAGAGAAGAAAAAGCAGCCTTAGGATCAATCTCGGTAGATGATGCATGTGCACACCCACTATGCCACACCATTGCGGTCTTAAATTGGCTCTGATAACATTTATAACGACCCAAGTCCAGGACTGGTCAACAAAATATCTACCCACACCACATGGGCTATCATTTGAAAAAGGATAAGCACTAGATGCTTGTGCTTTGGAACTTGAGCCTATATATCTGCATAAGACTTCCCACATCTCACCCATCTGAGATATGGGAATGTTACATTGAGAATTTCTAATTTTTTGAAAATAGTATTGTCGTATTCAATTGACTGTATTTATTTTTCTTTACTTTTTTCTTTATTTGATTAATCAAACTTTGAATGTATTTCTGATATTTAAAATTAAAACACATTTGCACCATTTAAAAATTATTTATATTAGTAAAATAAGATTATTATTTGAAAATGAAAAATAGAGAAAAAAATCATTGATTGTTTTACATGTTGTTTATAAGTTTTCTTTATGGCAAAAAACTAAAAAATACAGCTAAATGAAAAATTTTGTAATAAACATGTCATTGATTTATATAACTATTAAATATGCCTAAATACATGATATTTATTAATTTATTTACCTTTAAAACTTTAAATATCTTTATCAGAACCCAAAAACACAATTGTGTGTGCGTGTATCTTTAACATATAAAAATTATGAAGCTTCATAAATGTTGAACAATCTTTTACCGTTATATTATAAATTATTTTATTCTTTTAGTAAAATTCAATTTTATCATTATCTATTTAGTTAGAATTATATTAGCACTAGGATATTAAAAGGACCTTAAGTTGCTACTAAATTTTATTTTTTGCTACAAACTTACTCTCACTTGATTCTATATTTTGGAATCAAGTACTATATGTATGTTTTTTTTTTTTGCGTGTTAATCTTACCTTCAATGACTAAAACTCCTAGATTGACACTAAAGTTTTTATTTTTTATTTTTGCATCAAATATGCTATCTTTGGTTCTATATTACTATCAAATAATTATCTAAAACACAATAAATTCTTTATAAAATTTACAATTTTAACTTAATAAGTATGACCTAAGTTTATTCTACTATAAAAAATGCTGTTGAATGTAAAATTTTTTACAATTAAGTTTTTTACAACTTGAATGAATACATACTATATGAGAACTTCTTGAAAGAATACATACTATATGAAAACTTGCGTATCTTGTCCATTTTATAGTAATAATATAATTCAAGTATGACTCAAGCACCTATTATAAAAAATAAAAAATATCATTATAACAAATGTCATTGGAAAAAATTTTAGGAAACAAATACTTGGCTATTAGAATTAGTTTCTTATATTATAATAAAAGGAATTTTAGTAGTATTTTTTTTCACATTTTCCAATGTTTTGAAATGTGGGAGAAATTATAATAACTATTTTTTTCACTTGGTCATCTATTTCAATATTCTAACATAGATTTTTATTCTTAGCAACTAACTCTTTTTCTAAACTAAATAATATTAAAATATTATATTTACTTTTAATTTTTTAGAGAAAAAAAAAATCTTTCAAGTTGTTTGAAAAATGAGAAGTAATTTTTGTTAAGATATTATATTTCATGGTAGAGGTGCATAGCGTGGAAGTAGTTTTTGAGTTGTTAAGAGATGAAGTTAATAATAATATGTTGTGAATGCAAATTTTTATTTTATCTAAGATTAAGTATAATGAAGAGAGAAATTTAGAGGTTTATATGTTCAAAATTTATAATTAAATTACATATTTTTAGATCCTTACCGTAGATTCTAACCATCTAATAGATTATATGACAAAAAGAAGAAGTTGGAGGATTCTTAGGAGAACACATAATAAGTTTTAGTATAACAAAAAAAATCCTAACATGTATTATATGATTGGATCAAAATTTTATTCATTTTTATCTAAAATATAATGTTGTTACAACTTTATCACTTTTTCCATTCTCATAATAGTGAATTCCTATACTTTCATATTTGACATTGAAACACGAAATTCTTTAATATGAAATATATTATTAAAATTTTTTGAAAAAAATATTGTTATATTCCATTTACTAAGTAAATATTTTCCTTTATTTGATTAATCAAAACTTTAATGTATTTCTAATATTTAAAATTAAAACACATGTTTACCATTTACAAATTCTTTATAGTAGGAAAATAAGAATAGTATTTAGAAAGGAAAAACAAAAGAAAATCAATGATTATTTTTTATGTTTTCTATAAGTCTCTTTTATGGAAAAAAAACTTAAAAATGTCACTAAATTTAAAATTTTGTAATAAACATCTGCATACCCAATATGGCACATTATCGGGGTCTTGGGTTGGCTCTAATATCATTTATAATAACCCAAGTCCAGAACCGATAAATGGAACACTTACCCACACCATATAAGCTATTCTTTGGAAAAGGATAAGTGCTAAGTGTTTGTGATCTAGAACTTGAGCCTATATATCCACCTAAGGCTTCCCAAATCTCTCCCATGTGGGATATGAGGATCTTACAAACTGCCTCCCTTATATGCTCAACGTCTTTGTTGTGGTCACTCGAATTATTTGGTCCCCCGGACTACTAACGTTTCTAATCGACGGCGAAGTAACCTCTCTAATCCAGGATCAGCCAAGTAGATGATGCATGTGCATACTCATTATTCCACATCATCATAATCATTTCGGCTTAGCTCTGATACTAACTGTAATGAACCGAAGTCCAAAACCGGTCAGCAGAACACCTGCCAACACCACGTAGGCAATCATTTGGAAAAGGATAGATGCTTGTGCTCTGGAACTGGAGCCTATAGATCTATATAAGGCTTCCGACATCTCTCCCATGTGGGATATGGGGTATTACAAACTCTCCCTTTATGTACCCAATGTCCTCGTTAGGGTCACTTGGATTACATGGTACCCCGAACCAGTAACCTCTTTAATTAGACTACTTACTCCCCCCTTACACTTGGATTATATGGTCCCCCGAATCAGTAACCTCTCTAATTGGACTACTCAGCCCTTTGCAAAGTAGCCTTTCTAATCTAGGATCAGTCCTAGTAGATGATGCATGTGCACACCCACTATGCCATAACATTGTAGTCCCGAATCAGTTCTGATACCGTTTGTAGTGACCCAAGTCCAAAACTGGTCAATGGAACACTTGCCTACACCATATAAGGTATCCTTTAGAAAAGGATAAGTGTTAGGTGCTTATGTTCTAGAGCTTGTATCCATATATCCATATAAGGCTTCCCACATTTTTCCCATGTGAGATATGGAGGTGTTACAAACTCCCCCTCTTATGTACCTCCCTCTTATGTACCCACCGTCCTCGTTGGGTTCAATCGGATTACTTGATCACCCAGACCAGTAACCTTTCTAATCGAATTACTTGGCCTCTAATCTAGGATTAGCCCGGTAGATGGTGCATGTGCATACCCACTTTGCCACATCCTCATTGCCCCATGTCATCTCTGATACCATCTATAATGACCCAAGTCCAAAACCAATTAACAAAACATCTGCCCGTACCACTAGGCTACTCTTTGGAAAATGATAAGTGTTAGGTGCTTGTGCACTTGAACTTAAATCTATATATCCACATAAGGCTACTCACATCTCTCCCACGTGGGATATGGGGGTGTTACAAACTTCCCCCTTATATATTCAACATCCTCGTTGGGGTCACTCAAATTGTTTGGTCTTCTGGACCAGTAACCTCCCTAATCCGACTATTTAGCCCCTGGCAAAATAGCGTCTCTAATCCAAGATTTTTCCTAGTACACGATGCATGTGTACGCCCACTATGTCACGCCACCACAGTCCCGGGTTGGCTCTAATACCATCTGTAATGACTTAAGTCCACAACTGGTTAACGGAACACCTGCTTACACTACATGAGCTATCCTTTGGAAAAGGATAAGTGCTAGGTGCTTATGTTTTGGAACTTATGTCTATATATCCATATAAGGCTTCTCACATTTCTCCCATGTGGAATATAAGGGAGTTACAAACCCCCCTTATGTATACAAAATCCTCGTTGGGTTAGTCGGATTACTTGGTCACCTAGACTAGTAACCTTTCTAATCAAATTACTTGGCCCCTGGCAAGTAACTTCTCTAATATAGGATCAGCCCGATAGAAAATGCATGTGCATAAGCATTATGCCACATCATCATGGTCCCGGGTCGGCTCTGATACTGTCTTTAATGACCCAAGTTTAGAACTGGTCAACGGAACACCTACTCACACAACATGGGTTATCCTTTGGAAAAAGACAAGTGCTACCATCTGTAATGACCTAAGTCCAAAATTGGTCAATGAAACACCTGCCTACACCACATGAGTTATCCTTTGGAAAATGATAGGCGCTAGGTGCTTATGTTCTGGAACTTGTGTCGATATATCTAAATAATGCTTCCCACATTTCTCACATGTAAGATATGAGGGTGTTACATACATGGCTATTAAACATGCCTAAAAACTTCATATTTACAAGTTTATTTAATTTTTAAACTTTAGATATTTTTGTTAGAACCTAAAAGCACAACTTAATATCTATATATATGTGTATTTATAACTATATATAACAAAAGTGCAAACATATAAAGTGATTAAACCTTAAATTATAATTTACTAATTTTCCATTTAGGCACTAAAAATTTATTCTATTTTAAGGTGTCAAGTTTCCTATGATTAACTATTATATTACAAGAACAATGGGTAAAACTAGGTTTTCAAACCTTAGTAATGTGAGTATAATTTCTATATTAATGGGTAAACATTAATTACCCAAAAAGATAAAAAAAAAAAAAACTATACAAGACTTTATCTTGGTCTTTGAAACAGTCACATTGACTCTACTCTAAAATAGAGGGTAATTGTATATTTAAAACCTTCTGGTTGAATTCATTTTTTATAAAAGTCAAGATTCAGGTAATTAAAGTTTTTTAATAATGCATTGTTACTGATAGTTACATATCTTTAGAAAAATTTAATATTCACTTATCAAGTCTATACTTTGACATCATTGCCTATATTTGTGTCATACTTATTAAAAGAAATTTATTTTTATTTAATTTTCTTATTGAATGTCCCACCTGAGGACTTAACATGTATCTTTTTTTTTTTAATTTTAAACAGAAGCTTAAAATACTTATTGAAAACAAAGTCAATTTGTTTTAACTTAAGTTAACTAACTAATTTTATTTTTACATTTTTTTTGCCTGAAATCAATTTGATTTGAAAGCCAATATTATGTAGATGCAATAATCCATTTAAAAGTAAATTTTCATGATGTTGTTAAATTTTTATGAATTTTTATTTTTTAACACATTGAGCTAGAAAAATTCATAAAAATTTAGTAAAATTACAAAAAATTGTATTTTTAGTGGATTATTTCAGCTACATAATATTGACTTTAATTAAAATTAGTTTTGGATAAAAAAGATGTAAGAATAAAAATAATTCATTTTATAGTCAATTGACTTAAGTTAAAATGAATTGGGCATAGTTTATGTTTTTTTTTTAAAAAAAAGCCAAAGTTAAGCCAATATATTAATCATGAATTTATTTACTTGTTTGGCCTGACTAATGTAAGATCTTTAGTTTAATCATTAGTTTTTTTAATCTCAATATAAATATAAAAATTAAGATAAATTTTACTAACTTAACTTTTAATACAATTTCTAAATATACATAATATCATTAAGTTAATTGAATTAAGATAATTTCTTAATAGATTGCATACTATTGATTTTAAATTGTACACGGATAAGAGAAATTTTGACATCTTTAATGAGTTATTAAATGTATGAAGAAGAAATTTTTATAAGTACTTTACTATTATAAATAAAAAAATCTATCATTTCATTGCAACCAGTATTGCACATAGCATATTATTATTATTATTATTATTATTATTATTATTATTATTATTATTATTATTATTATTATTTATAATAAATAAAAATAGAGTGCAATGAGTAATCTATTATAATGGATGACACAAATGAAGATAGTTATAATGAAATATTATAATAAAAAAATATGTAAAGAATAGAAAAATGAAACTAATAAAAAATATATCTAAACTAAAAGAAAAAGTAAAATCATTATTGCTACTATTTATTTTAAATAATATAATTAGAGTTATAGTCACTTGAGTTAAAAATAACTTAGTATTTTAATTTATGTGCAATGTTGGTATGTTAGTTACTAGTTATATATAAATAGATTAGCTCAACTTTTCCCGATAGAAATTAAAATACGGTTCCCAAGGAGCAATAAAAGGCTGGATGGGTGAGTTTAAGTGCTGCAGCAGGTCAGCTTCATTCATTTCCCATTCCCAAACAATAAAAATGTTGTCGAGATCCATTTTGCTATGAAGCTTTGCTCTCCTTGTCTGCGTTTCATCAATTCTACTTCCCACCAATTTCATCTGATGGACTTTAAGCTTATTCAGGTTTTTGAGGTCCCCAGTGCTTAGTTGTTTAAAATCATCTCGATCAATTCTCACAGTTGCCCCAACTAGTACCCTAAGATGAGTCAACTTCACAGTACCTTTTGGGTAATAAACCCAATTAAGGCAAGTATTTGTGACAAGAACTCTCAAGTTGAGTACTTTCTTTATCCCATTAGGTAATTTACAAAGGCTTAAGTAGTTCCCTAGATCCAAATATTGCAAGTAGTAAAGTCCACATATTTCTTCTGGTAGCTCCTTCATACAGTTGCTTGGTTTGCCCAACAACTTGAGAAATCTCAAACTCGCCCAATTCTAGATGTTCGAACATGGAATACATATCTACTAACCTTAGGCAGGGGAATCGATCAAACAAGTTAGTCCAGAAGTTTGTTGTAAAGATTAATGGCTTTGCTCGACCCATAAACATGATACTTCTCAACTTTCCCTTCTTATCAACGGAGGTTGAAGAACAAGGACCCTTCCTCGTCACAATGTTTAAATGACTTCTTCTTTCTGATGGTAGTTCTATTGGTAACTCACTACCAGATCCAATGTCTTTTGTCACATATTCATGTTGATCAGTCAATAATTGTCCAAAATCTTGCACAATATCATGCATCTTGAACAAAACATCAAAATGTTGAATGAAACGTGCTACCAAGCAGTTGAAGTATTCTTCACCTCTTCACTCCATGTCATCGTTCTCATCAGAGCCTAAAAAGCTTTGAGCCATCCATGGTACATCAAAGGTTGCCTCCGTAAATAGATAACCCTAGTATAGATGGAGCAAAATAAGAAGCATCTTTTAAAGACTGAAGGCAGGTCATGGAAGCATAGCAATTGTAGAGCAAACACATCTTTGCAAACACATTTTTTTCACTAAAATTAGTTTCCAAATTTCACTGTTTAGTACATTCTCGTACTCTTGGCGAGTTGTTTTATCCCACAAAAGGCCCCTAAAGTCTTTGTAGCAAGTGGCAGCCCTTTACACTTCTTGGCAATTTCCCTCCCAATATCCTCTAAATTGTTATGAGTCCCACTCGCCCTTCCACTTAATGCTTCTTGGCTCAAAATTAGCCAACTTAGCTCTTCAAACAACCCCTCAAGATTGAATATAAAAGTAGACTTCATCATCTTTGACACACTACTTTTTCAGGTTGTTACAAGAATTGCCACACCCCATACAAGCCCCAGCCTATGCACCTACAATGCCACTCAACTAAGCTGCCGTAAAAGTTATTTAATTCTTGCACTTATATGTGTTATGAGTAGGCTTAGGTTTCGGCCAACTTTCATTTTTGTAGCTCAAGTCTTTTATTCTTAAGACCAAGGCCTAGGAGGTGCCCCATGAGGCTTACTAGGTAGCTCTATGTGCTTTACTTGCATTTCAAGGCAAGGCTTAAAAGTTACTTGCAACACAAGGAAAGGCATGTACACTTTTATCTTTAGGTGTGTGCTCATCAAGTGTGGCATTCTAATGCATGTCAACAAAGAAGCCCACATCTGTAGATGTTTAAAAACATGTTTTTCATGCAAATGCGCATTCAGTCTAATAAGAACCAAGAGGTTCAGTATGTTATGGTCCAAAACTTTCCTATAACAAGAACCAGTAGCATAACTTGGCATTCCATTCATTCAGAACATATATACAAAAATTTCCATAGTTCATCCGAGGGTAGATGTACACAAAATGGCCTTCATACTAGTACTACCTACTTGGAACCATACCAAGAGTACTCATAATCCAAAATAGCCACAAGTTATGCATTACATACCCAAACTAACAGTAGTACCCGAGAGCTATCTTAAGGGTACAACACAAAATCAAAGCTTGTAGGAAAAGTCCTACCACCAAGTTCATAGTCATAAACGCAAACCACCATACTAATGCCCATGAGCACACATCTATTAGTCCTAGACTTGTCCCACAAATCTACACAAACCTGCAAACTCAAACACATGAGTTCATGCATCCAATACAAGACTTGCAAAAGGTACTTAATAAGCCAAGCTCTTGGTCATAACACATACATTGGCAAAACCGTGTACAACTTAGCACACAAGCAACTAACAACCTTAATCAAGCTCAAGGCCCTTTCCTGAAACATTTAGAATAAGGGGCATGAGTTTCATAAACTCAGTAAGGTTCACTATAGCTCCAAGGAGCTAATTTAATTAAGCCCGAAAGCTTAACCTCCTTTTACATTGCTTTACCTGCAAGAAAACAAGAAAACTCCAAAACTACAAGCATAATAACATATACACATGATAACAATAACTACAAGGGGTTAGCAAGTGCGTCCAAACAATCAAGCACACAACTCACACACCACAACCCAATGTCCTTCTCGGTCGAAGCCAACTAGCAAGTACACACATAGTTTGCACTCCAAGCTTCCCCAATCCAACACCATTCTACTAGAGCTCCAAGTTCAAAGATACGTTGGCCTACTTTCCTTGAACCTTAGTACTTGCCATTAATGACTAGATAGCCAATATATCACATAAACCTAAAGGTTCCATATATGCCCCATCTAGTAATCTAAGATCATATAGCTCAATAATACTATCACTTAGAAGCCATTACTCTACTTGAACATGGAACAACACCAAAATCAAGTAGATTACGTGAAACCTTACCAATTACTAGCTTGAGCTCCCAGTTACCACTTGAAGCTCCAAGTCCTCTTTTGAAACTTCAATCACATGGTCACCTAATGCCGATAACAACAATTACAAGCTTAAATCTTCAATTCAAGCTCCAATCACCAAAAATTTGGCATGAACCCGAAGCTTTCAACCCAAGAACATGAAGAACATGCTTTGACTTGCAAAATAAAGTTTTGACCGAAAGTAAAGATTTTCAGTTAAGTGGAAGCATGCGTTAACCGGGCATGTGCCACATGTACGCAAAAATGGCTTCAACACCCTTCACTGCCTCACACACTTTTGCATGGTGCATTAAGTCCCTTTACATGTATTTGATTCATTTTTAAAACCCAAAAGAAGGCTCAATTTGGCCCTTAAACTTTGTTTCTCACCATTAGCACTTAGGCCATTTTAAATGTGCATTTGAACTCGATAGTTCTTAGTTGCACATATACATCACCTCTTTCATTTCCACTTAAGTCCTTCATTGTTTTAGTACATTTTCTCTTACATTTTGGCATAAGCCACACACTGAAATTGTGTCCTGACAAGAACCCTACTTCTAGGTGCCCCCATTTTGAAAACCAATTTTAGGCTCTCCCAATCTTTCTCATCCTCTATCGACACATCATCCAACACAATAAAGACTTTATTTCCAATGATGGATTCACAAATTCTTTCCATGAGAGAGGACAATGTCATTCAATCTTGAAGGTAGGTTAAGGGCATAGCTTCTAGCCCTTCCACGCCCTTGAAGATTTCTCTTGCCACTTTTTTCTCATAAAAAACATCTGAGACACATACCTATATGTTCTTATTAAACTGCCTTTTTTCTTTAATTTCCTTGTATATTACATGGGCAAGGTTTGTTTTACCAATTCCTCCTATCCCCACGATGGAGATGGTTTGTGCTAGTCTTTACCCTTTATTTGATAAACACTTGTTTATCCTATCCTTCACCTCATCTCTCCCATATATTTTTGTCACATCTACAAGAAAAGTAGTTTCTTTCCGTGCCTTTAACTGCTTAATTTCTCTTTTTGTTAACTCCCATGTATTTTGTTTCCTCTTTGCAATCTCATCCAACCTCGTATTGATTTCTTTTATTTTGTTCCTGATTTTATGGTACGAGGCAAGTCGAGCATAAGAAAAATAAGACAAAAAGTGACACACCTTCTTCTTTAGGGTCAACAAAATTCTCAGGCCGTCTTGTTGCTGCTTTAGTAGTGCAAGGTTCCACTTGTCCAATACATCCTCCATGTCAAAAGTTGCATCCTTCAGCTTGCCTAACCAAAGCTTGATGCTTTTGTTAGTCACCTGCTTCTCTTCCTTAATCCTATCTACATCATATGAAACCCCAAGAACCTTACATGAATTCAATGTTAGGCTTATGCAAATTATCCCTTAGTGGATCTATTAATTGATTAAATCTCTAATGCAATACTATTTTATACGATGCCTTATTATGGCTATAGGTCAAAGACCATAAAATAATATATACCACACCGCCAACTAGCATTTCAAAAAATATGAGTTTGTATAAAACATACTACTATGCATTGTGAATCCATATAAGCTACTAAAGAACATAACCAAAAGTTCCATAGCATTTACTAGAGGCATAAATTCTATATACATATATACATCATACACAAAAGTGTTGTACATATGCTAAAGATTGAGAATGTTAGGATCCAATCCCACTAAACTAAACTGCCCAAAAAGGATCTCTGTGGTGTCCAGGTATCCCCTGCTCTTTGCCTCTATACAACAAAGCCAATAAGTTAGTATTCCAAGTAATTAGGAACGTACAAGAAAGGAATATAATAACAATATACTATAGCAAATAACCTATGCATACCTAGTGTCAATACTCAAATCATATACTTGTTAAAATCATTAGTAATTCAAACACTTGATATACAAGTATCTTAGCTAAATTTATTTAACACATAGCATACAAATCAAATAACCGTTATATTAGATAACTTATTTTGTAAGCTCAAAGTACTTAAGCCTTTTGTCCTGGTTTCTAAAACTCCCCTTAGTAGCTTATGCTCAAGACCTATATTGATCATTTTAAACACAATTTAGCCATTTTAACACAAGCACTAACAATTCATGTTTTTTTGTCCCAATTTTGTGTAGCTTGTGGTTTTTTCCAATTTTAATTGTACAAACACAACCCAGACCCTATTTTTTATTTTTATTTTTCAGACCTTGTATACTAGTCTATATGTAAGATTATAGAAACCCAAAGCCAAGCAAGCCTCTAGAATAGAGCAATTTATTGCTGAAATTAACTAAAACCATAGCGTCATCAAAACTTCACCTTAATGCACATCCATGATTTACATGGGCTATGCACTTCCAACTAAATCCTCCCCTACCTCTTAGTTTTTAGACACTAAATCATATGTAGGAAAACAACATTTAGAACCAATTTAAACCACTATAACCAACAGCTCCTAGCTACAACAAAATTAAAACTAAACTTTCACATCCAATGCACCCTTTCAGTTTCAATCGTGAAATTCACTACCCATCTCTTGTTCTTTCATTTCCTAGCTTTCATATACTAGTTAATAAGTAAGAAAAAAAAATTATTGGGGTACCAAGATCACTGTCACATGAAATTATGGCTGGAAACAAAAGGGCCAAACCTTACCTTTTTTCAACGGTTATAGTTCCAACTGCTCCTAAATTCCAACCTAAATTTTATTGATTTTGGTGCTTTATTTTATGGAATATGGTTGGTTTTAACTTATATGGAGAATCAGGGGTTTGATCATGGTGTTGAGAGAGGTTTCTGGTGGGATAAATGAAGGAGAACATGACCAGGCAAGTTAGTAACCACACCACTACCTCACTTTTTTTTGCCATGCACCTGGTACCTTAAGTGGATACTTTACAAATCTTGGAACCAATTTTCAACAAACTAGGAACATAAAAACCAAGCTTGGCACTAAGTCGTGGCTGAATCATTCCATTCACTAAGTACATGTCCAGTCCCTAGCTTCCAGGAACATGCAATTAAGTCCAAATGCTTTTCAAGGTCAAACTTAAACCACTTATAGATAATCTAGCCAATTCACCCATAGACGTGATACCTCAAATTCAATATTTTCTCATGCTCTATCCAACCATGGAATAAAAATGTGCCACTATTTGAAATGACCAAAATTCCCTTATTGACTCAATTTGTTTAAATGACAAATTTAATCTCTTTTAACCACTGGACAATCTAATACCAAGACTTAACTTGCAAATAGATTATCTAAAGCGTTAATTTATTAAATTAACCCATTACCTAGTAATTTGAGCTTTTTGTAATTACACAACTAATTAGAGCTATAGCTCCAAAGGTTGTTACACATACATGACATTTATATGCAATTGACTATCATGAAGTTGTACTCTAAAAGTGTGCATATCTATTGCAAGTTCTAAGTAATATTATTTATTAGTGTCCATATTTATTTATATGTAAATAGACATGATTAGATGTACTAGAGGGCAAATACATTTGGATATATGAATCATGTATCCATGGAAGGTCTTTTTATCACCAAAAAGATGTGCATATGTATTAATCACCAGCAAAAAACTATATATAAAAAAAAAAGAATCCAAAATGGCAAGCTAATGCTACAACAAAAACCTACATGAAACCCTACCTGCCTCTACTTACTTGAGAGCCAAGGAAGGATTCAGACACCAACTTATAAAGGATATATATGATATACCTTCTTTTAGACAACCACAAGTATGATGATGATTTTAGTAATGAAAAGATATCCAAACAATCAAATGCTCTATTGTTAAATATCCTCTTTATTCGAGCTAGCCATAGAATCCAAAGTGTTGCTTTGACTACAAAATCCCAAGCTTTACATTACAGTGAAGAAATTGGTGTAGATGAAGTATGATAAAGAACCTATACTAGCTCATTGACATTCATAAGCCTCTTAGCCCACCAAGTGAAGAAAGTAGACCACACCTTTTTGACCATTTTGCACCTTGGTAGGATGTGACTGACCTCCCTTAAATCTCCATGTAAAAATGGCACAAAAACATTATTAAAAAAGATACCACTTTTCTATAGCTTACTCATGGTTAGGATTATGTTCTGAATTGGCTTCCATATAAAATATTTGACCTTGATAGGTCATCAAGAGGTCCACATTAGGATGGATGTTTGCCTAATATTTTTACACATTTGACATGTCTACTACATCACTTAGAGACTTAGTAGAAAATTCTCCATCATTGCTCAAACTCCAAGTTTACTTGTCAAGTATACAACTATTCATAGAATAACAATTAATTAATGAAGACAACTCTTCAAACTCTCCCTCACACTACCTCTTAGATTTCTAGACCATCCTAGCCTCTACACCGATGAGTTCCATTCCCAACACCCCATATTAGACATAAAACCCTTATGCCTTAATGAATACCTAAACAACCTAGGAAACCTATAGCATAAAGGATCACTTTTTTCCCATCTATCTGATCAAACCTTAACCTTAGATCCATCTCTTAGTTTCTAAACCAGACATTCCTCTAAAGCCACCCCCTTTAATGCTAGAACTTTATTTATCCCAACAATACTCCCCCCAAGCAGTTGAAGATGAAGACATCCCCAAATCTCCTTTATCCTCATAAATAGAAGTTTTCACTCTTTTTGACAAGGCTTCCTTCTCAATCTTCATCCTCCACCATCATTTGGACAACAAAAATAGATTTTACCTTCAAGACTACCTATTCCTATGCCCCTTAAATTTTTATCCAAGGCCACCCTACTTTAATTTACCCCATGTATGCTTTTTCCCTCACATGTGATCCATGGAGGGTGTTAACGAGCTTATATAGTTTGCTTATAGTAGAAAAGGGCTAGAAAAGATCAAATAATAATGTAGAAAATGTGATAATAAATGTTATAGAACATAAGTCAAAATTAAAAAGCTTTGTATCAGAATGAGTTTACGCCAAACTATTATGCATACGATTGCCATGGAGAACCACATAGGCAAATGATGGATAATATGAATTACGATCATATGGCAATAATAATGAAGATTTTAATGGCTTTGGTGGCTCAAGTAAATATGAACAAATGATTTTGAAATCAATGGATTAGAAGTCATAAATATAGGTTTTAAAAACTGGGAAGGATTTCAATGAAGTAGCGTATCCTATACCATCTGGTAAAGGATATAAAAAGAATACTATGCCATTAGAAAACACAATTGATGGAAAACAATTAGAATCCAATTAAAAGCACAATTTACCGATATGATCATATTAATTGCAAAATATAAAATTATTATAATTTATAATAGCGGATGACACATGTTCTTGCAGTTCACCAACACATCTGCCAATAAAAAAAATCAAGCACAAAAATTCACAAAAAAAAAAAGACATGTAAAGTAATTTAAAAAAATAAAAAAAAAACTCAAATTTTGTTAGTCTCTTACTGTTCCTAGAGTTGCACCACTTTCATAGACCTAAGCACATCAATTATTTCATGCTTGCAATAGCTTCCTTAAACCACACCAGTCATGAACACTAACATAATACAAATCAAAACAACTTCACTTTTAAGGTTGAAAGTACAACAAAAATCCACTTAAGTAACCATCACAATTCACACGCGCTCACATCTTTCTCTTCATCTATAAGGATGCCTGAAGAAATCAAAAACCTTAGTGTGCTGACATAGGCAATAAAAATAAAACCTAAACACTTATAAATATATGCAGTAGTGCGAGTAAAGGACCATTCCTGCAATGAGTGTTTAGCTCAGATTGAAAGTAATTTGCCAACAACTTTAGGAGTTATTTGTAATTAAAAATATAATTAAATCAAGAAATTGAAGAAACAATAAAAAATGTAAATCATGGCATCAGTCAACATCCATCACCAAATTCTAAAAAATTGATCATTGGTAGATACATATGTTAGTTTATAACATGAATATTTATCATTGGAATTCAATTCTTATATCTCCTTAAATTTTGGTTAATCAGAAAACAAGCAATCTAATTAACCCTAGTTATTAAACAACCTAGGCCAAGCTCTTTTGGTTTAATTCAATAATCACATTAAGAACAATAGAGGTTGATAAACTGAATAGCACAATCACAAATAGTTGCATTTCATTTAGATGAATGTTCTTCCTAAGATTTATGACTTCTAACATAACAAATCAATAAACCCTAATTGCTTCTTGGATTAAAGAGATCAAACAATTATGAATTTGATATTTAACCTAGCTTTAGATTAATTTCAAATACAAACTAACAGGCCTCCTAGCATATAAACTAAATAATCATGAAATTAAGCTTAGATAAATATTCAATATTTAGGAATATAAATTTTGTAGAAGAAAACCAATTAGATCTCACAATACTAAAACAATTTAGGTTTTTGGATTTCTTTTAGCCAAGAATAAAAAGTCAGCTACATATGGCCATGGATGAAAATTCAAAAGAGTACAAGAAAAGTGGAAGAGAAGAGATGGCAGAAAGAAGGGAGAAAAGAGTGGCCCATTTGGTCACTCACGTATTCTAAAATATGAAGAAAAAAAAATCTAATCGATAAAATAAGAAAGCTCACTAAAGTTTTTGTATTATTTTAAAACAACCCACATAAATCTAAAAGATTAAAATAACTAGAATGCCTTAATGTGACTAAGAGAGTGGTGTCTTTTAGCTGGAACAAATTTCATCAATGTTGAAAAGCCTTCAAAATTAATCCACATCAAAATCAGCTTTAGATTTGTAGGCTAAGAAATGTTCTGGAACATCAATAGCAAATTCAAGACTAATTTCCACCTTGATCAAGCCCCTATCTCTCAAATCTTAAATCATGAAAGTTGTTGAGATTTTTCTTAGCTTTTCATGGCATCTTCATTATCTGAATTGGAGCTTGGATGAGTGAGTTATGCCCAAAATATGAAGAGATGTCAAAATTGACTAAAATCACCTAAATAACTTTGTTTTGCAATTAGTGTCTCCAATTACATCCTAAGTCAAAATATAAGAATAATGAATATATTTGGACACAAAATCAGTACAAAAGACTAAACATTATAAGAGAAAAATATAGCATTTTTCATTCTCAACAAATCCCCCCACATTTAGCTTTTGCTTGTCCAAAAGAAAAACTAAAATTCACTTTCCTGAAAATACCAAAGTTGCAACACCACCAACTAAGAACAACCATAACTCATGATATATCATCAAAGGAGATTTTTCTCTCAATAACTTACAATTACCCAGTAATCATTTTCATTTAATGATGGAAAGAACTAAATATATAAATCCTAAAAGAAATAAGCACGCAACTCTGATGTGTGTTCAGGGTATGTATCTCTAACTTAGAGCCATTCTAATGGAACTAATTTACTATAGGCTTGAATATCTTCTCATTCTCCAACACTATGATAACTTGCATAACACAAATCATAAGGACTTTACCAAAGTTTTAATGAGGCTTAGTAGCAAGATGAAAAATATTTGGGAAATTTTTAGAAGAAAACTAATTAGATCTCATAATGTTAAAGAATTTACAGTTTCAATCTTCCTTAGGCAAGAGTACAAAGACTATTATGATGAAGCCAATCATTATACAAAGGGCTACCTTGCTGAACTCTGCACATCAAAACCCACAATCATTGGGATGAAATCTAAAAAACCTAAATTTGAAAATCAAATCTATGATTTAAAATGGGTGTGATATGGCCCAATTGTTGTCACCAACCTCCCTCCTTCCCTCCTTTTTGGCGAACTAGCCAAGGCTTTTTTCCATTCAAGTTTCTCATTCTTTCATTCTCTTTCTTTTTCTCTCTTTCTTTCTCACACTTTCTCTTTCTACTGTCATTTATCATCATTATCACTTTGCTGCAATCTCCCTAGAAAATACGAGCCACCTCATTTTCCATCTTCTTACCCTTGAAGCTTCTGCCATTGAAGTTGCTTCAACTAACTCCCCTACTCCTTAGATTTGACACCATATTTCTCTCTTTTTCTCTAAAATGCACCAATTCATCCACTTCTCGTAATGTCCATTTGCTTTTTGTGCTTCCCCGCCTACCTTGATCATCCTTTTCCTCTATCTTGCTACTCAAGTCTTGGACCTTGGTTCCTTTGATGGACTCTTTTAAAGCCAGAGCTACCATTGCGGACACAGGGGGGGAAGGATTGGAGGTAGTGGCATGAAGTGTGATCAAGCTAAAGGGCGAAGGGAGGGCCCAAGGATGATCTATCATGACAGAATAGGAGCAGGCAACGGTCGGCAATGGTAAACATTGGGGTGGTGGTGATTGTGAACAATTGGTGTTGATGGTGGGTAGCAATTTAAGGGTGATAATTGCAAGATGAGTTTGAATTTGGGGATAAAATAAGTTTGGGGAGATAGGGTGCAAAGTTTGTGGGCCAAAATTATTGAACTAAGAACGTTAGGGGGATAAAAAATTTTAATAGTCATTAACATAGTTAGCTTTGGAGGAGGATAAATGAAGGTATGATAACTTTTGAGGGAGTAAGTATTGGTATTTGAAATAGGGAGGACACAAGTATAGGTTCACTTATATTTCATGGGGGTCTAGATAACCTTCCCTTCCATAAATTAGCTTTACTAGCTACTTTTGGTTGTTCATTCTCACTTTGGATCCTCCACTAGATATTCATTAGTTTTATAAATTAATTCCATTGACTTTTTCTTTGAAAGAGGTGCAACTACAAGTGAGAATTTTTCTAATTCTGTCTTTTCCATTACTCCATTTGATTCAAACTTTACTAGATTGTTCATGTCATCTTCCTACTGATTATTATTCCTCCATTCTTCAGAATCTGATTTTGATAGCTGATGATCATTCCTTGATTGGTCTGAACTTCTTAATGAATGGAAAAATGAGGATGTATTGTAGTGGTTGCGTGCACCTACATTTTGCACTTTCAGACTCCACTCAACTAATTGATTAAATAAAGCAATCTTTCATGTATCTATATTCTTTCTATCAAAATCATTAGTGATCTCACTTGGTTGGGGCATTTTAATCATAAAAACATATTGGTCATCAACAATCCAAAAGAATGGATGATGGAACACAAAAGGGACCAACTTTTTATTTCAATAATAGTCAAATAATCATCCACCCAGAACCTACCTAAACCAACTGAACAAGAAAGTGAATCAGCTCAAACAATCTATCTATGCATCATAGAAAAAAATTAAATGTTATGCTAAGTTTGTATAAATATATATAATATCATATCAAAGATCTTTCAGTGTTGTAGTAGAACTATTAAACTTAGGTTCTTTGTATAGTGACGTTCTCTAGCTTCAGCAGCAGCTAACTTGTTGATTATTGTAATGTAGCCTCTATTAGTTTTTTGAAGTCAACCAATCCTATTGAATACCTACAACCAAGCCACCACTAGGAAGAAACGAAAATAAAAAAAAATAAACACTAATAATATTTATTTTTAATGCTTACATCAATAAATAATAAAAATATGTAATCACTAAAATGTTCCTCAAAGTTGTATAAGCTCATTTTAGTTTCAATGGATATTTCATTCAAAAAGATAAGTATGGACATTACACTCAAAAGATAATAAACAAATTTTCTGAGACAAATAACACATTCATGTGTTAGTAAAGATACTCAATGCTAGAAAGATAATATACCAAGTTAAACAATCATAGGCATAATGATCAATAGCTATTGCGTACCTGAATAAAATCCTTAGTTTTTAACCAAAATGAGATTAGTTTTCCGATGACTTATAATGAAAATTTCATTTGTAGTAATATTGATTATTGCCTCAACAAAGCCATACTCTATGTATGCAGTCACGGAAAAATAGGTATTGTCAAATTTTATCGTGTCATAATATCTAAATGTCCCCTATTAGTGGTTTTTTTTCCCATCAAACTTCACAGTGATATGACATTTCCCTATTTCCTACATTGACACCCTTAGAAGAGATTGCATATACAAACATCCTATTCTCAGATGTAAAGCCAATTTACCCTCATAGTGTGCATTAGTTATTGCAAATAAAATAAAAAAAAAAAGACTAAAAAATAATTAGTTACACATTACTATGGATACCCCAAAAAAACCCATTTACCCATCCTAATCTGTGTTTAAAACTAAACATGGACTGGGTCGAGTTAACAAAAAAAAAAACTAAATTGGCCAGAATTTGTATATCTTTAGGCCTATTCTTATTTGTAATAGATCACACACTACTAGGGGTGTAAATTATTTAGCTTAAACCAAAACAAACCAAAAACCTAAACTAATTTAATTTTTTAGCATGGTTTATTTGGTTTTTTTGTTCAGTTTCAGATGAAATCAAAATTTTGAACATTAGTTTTGGTTGAAGGGATTAATTAATTTGGCAATTGTATTTCATTTTTACATTTTTCAACTCCTGGTGTGGTTCTGCTACTATCCCTTAACCGACCAAGAGTTGATGTTCAAGCCTAAATGACCCAACTATCACTCTTCCTCTTAGGACCTATTATGTGCAGCTATCCAAACCCTTGTCTCTCACTCCTCTATAGACCGAGTCTGTACCATTAGACCTCATTCTCCTAAGCCAACTCAACCATAGTGGCACTAGTGATGCTGTCACTCGTTGTTGTTCGCCCATCGATCCCCAACCTACAGCCTTGGTCAATAGCATTGGGGCCTAGCTTGTAGATACAGGTGAGGCTTATAAGTGAAATTTGGTTTATTTTCCTTGATTTCACTTTCAGTATTGGGGTTTTCTTCTAGCATTTGACAGTCCTGAATTCTTAATCTCCACTAGACATTTATATTTTAAGTTAATTTTGGTGTTTTCTTATAGGGTCATGATTCCTGTAATTAACTATAGTAGGTATAGTATTGAATTTAGTTTTCAGCTTGTCTTGCAAGTTGATACGAGTTGAATAGTTAAAAATCAAGAATTAGAAATGAGCAAAGGTTGAAGAAGAAGAATTAGTGGAGAGGAAGAAAAAACAGAGATAGAGAAAGAGAGAGAGAATCTATTAATTTAAATCCATAATGCCTTCATCGTACCAGATCTTTCATTAAGTACAATTCACTTTCTCACCTCTAACTTATTGGCATGAGTGAAAAAAGAATGAGAAACTAATGTGCTCATATTTAATTACATTTTCTATAAATTTTTCCTTTATATTTGCTTGTCTTTTGATGTGTTTTTGCTAGGATATGGTGCTTAATTGATTCATATTTCATTTTAAGGTCTTATTTCAGCTTCATGTAAGAGAGGAAGGATTTTGGTAAAGTTTTGGAGTTGAATTGCAAGTTTTGGAAAAGTTTTGGAGCTTACACACTTTTGCGCATGCCCATGTTCCAAGTTGTGTTTAAATAAGTGAAAATTTAAAGGCCGAAGGAGTAACACGGCCACTTATACGGCCATGTGTCAGCTCGTGTTTGACTAATTTTTTTGGGTTTCTTGGAATTAATTCAGAAAAAGAAGAAACAGAAAGGGAGAGGTGGGAAAAAAATGGAAAAAAAAAAAAACAGAACTTCTCATGAAGGAATGCAGCTGGGGCCAATTCTAATGATCAGCACCGTTCTATGAGCACTGGATCAAAAATTTCTTGGAGAATAAAAAATTCAGCCATGGATCATTGTTTTCTTAATTTTCTTTTGATTTTTTTATGTTTATTTTACACCATTATAAGCTAAACTTTTCCTACTCATGCTTAGAGTAGATGAACCCTAGGATGATTTTGTGATTGTGATTATTTCTAGATTAATATGATTATGTGTTTTTCTTGGGATTTATCCAATGTGCTTTGTTGCGTTGATTTATAGTAGCTGGCCTATTAATTCAATGTGGGATGATAAACATACGTCAAGTAGTAGCTTGTATGATTGTCATGGATCACTGAAAATGGATATTATTGTAACCAAGACTAATAGGTGCAATATAATACTTCTGGACTAGTGGGTTATAGGACTTGTAATGCATTCTTAGAAACCGTGGTAGGCCTACACACCCTATCAGTGACTTAAGAATAGAGTTAGTGTAATGGGAATAATAGGGAGTTAATCTATCTTAGGTAGCACTCATCGGTCCAAGTTAATCACAAACCTGTTAGACCAGAGTAAAAGCAACACAATTGAAGCTCTAGGGGGATTCGATTCTAAGTATAAAGTTTCTTATTGTTGGTTGTTTTAATTGTTTTTTCATTGCTTGCCAATAGTTAGTAGGTTAGTTTACCACATTAGTTTATTTTAGTTAATTCATAATAGTTAGGTAACAAATCTTCGTAATTGCTGGTTAGATAATAGGGAGATATTGAGTACATTAGATAACCTCCATTCTTTGGAAAAAATGATCTTACCACTTGCCATTGCTATGCTTTGATGATAAGTGCATTTGCCTATAAGTTCACATGTTTATTTGAGTATAGAAAGATTTGACACATCCACCCTATTATAGGTGTAGTGGGAAAAGTTTGTTGTGAACTAAGAACACACCAAGTTTTTCGGCACCATTACAGATGAACATTTGTTGAGTTTGCTACCTAAAAAATTGATTTTTATTAATCTAGACATTTATTTTATTGTAGTATTTTTCTTTGAATTTTTAGTTTATTTTCAGTTTGCTCATTTCTTGTTCTTTTCTTATAGGAGAATTGGTGCTAATATGAGAGCTAGCATGTAGAATTTTGAGACCTAGCTGGGTCAACTTGCCAAGATACTTTCTAAAAGAACATAAGGAGCTCTACCGACAAATACCAAGTTGAATCCCAGAGGAGTTTTTAATCCATCTTTCTATCACAAGGCAGGCAGTCATGCGGAAGTAAAGATGTTGGAAAAGGAATAACCTCCTTTAGTAATTGAGGAGAATGTCAGGTTGACAATGTTAAACTAAGGGTTTTTTTGGGAGGCAACCCAAGCATTAAACTTTTCATTTAATTTAATTTTTTTTTTTTGCTTGTCATTTATGGTAGTTAATTAGCTTTTTTTTTTCTTTTGATCTTATAATTGATGTTACGATGTAGGAATCTAGAGTATTTCATAAAGAAATTGTGTTCAAAGTGAGAGAAAAAGGTTAACTTCAAATTCGGGTACGTTTGCAAAATTTTATAAGATTTAGGAGCCAAACACGCCCATGTTCAAGGCCGTGTTATAAAAAACAATCTCAAACACAACCATGTTTGATTTTTAAAAATTGACTTTTCACAAAGTATTTTTAATTGAGGTACAGTAGCCAAGCATGGGTTATGTCTAAACCGTGTTTAAGGAGTTGTTTAACAACATGGTCTCATACATGGCTACGTTCTTACTATTGTTTTTCAAAACTTTAAAATTCCATAGCTTAAACACATGCCCATGTATAAAAACATATTTATGTTGCATAGTCATATACACATCCATGTTGGAGAACATGTTTTGTCCCTGTGTTTTAAAAATTTTCCGTTCCAGAGCACATACACGGTAAAGTACACAATAATGTAATAGAGTGTGTTAAGTGTGCACACTCATTTACATGACCGTGTTAGACCACGTGTTGTTATTTTGAGTTCAAAAAAAATTAGGGTTTAGAACACGTGGCACACCCATGTTAAATATTGTGTTGAGGAAGTTGTGGGCAACACAAGTGTATACACACCCACGTTAAAGGTTGTGTTTCTCCCATATTTAAGCTCAATTGCGATTCTCTGCCCCATTTCACATGAAACTCATTCAAACTTTCACCCTAAGCCACCAAACTTAAACCATAGCTTCCTTGCATCCCGAGTGAGGTTTTTCATTGTTGGAAAAGTAAATTTCCTTATCAAGATTCTTGATTTTCACCCCTCCATATTTGATTTTATTTCTCTCAAGGTAACTCCCCCCCCCCCC
>KK900057.1:69712-89042 GCA_000696445.1 Aquilaria agallochum | reverse complement strand
CTCTCTCTCTCTCTCTCTCTCTCTCTCTCTCTCTCTCTCTCTCTAACTTTATTTGAAGATTATGGAATATTAGCTCCATTTCTTTTTATGGGTGGATTATATATGAGTTAATGGATTGATTTTGTATGCATATTCATGCTAGTTTCAAGTTAATATCATGTTTTGCAAGTATTGGATTTTTGGATGTTGTATGTGGAAAAGGAAGAGTTGGAATTTATAGTTATTGAAATTTATGCTATGTATGCTTGATTTGGTGGATTTTATGGCCAAGATTAATGTTGTTTTGGGTTTTTATTTTTTAAGAATACCTTGATTATATACTTTGTCTTAGAATTTCATTAAATCTTGGAATTGGTAGTCTTTTGGTATTGGTAGAGTATAGGTTTCTTGATCACCAATAAAGAGCCTAATTGTGAACTACATTGTCTTAAATTCCCTTAATTAGTATGCATTTAGCATTGGTTGTTAAGCCTAATCTCTTTAACACCTAAAGTTGAATTAGAATTGTTTAATATAGGGGACTTCAATTGATTTTTGTTTAGAGCTCTTATCTTAGAAATTATTGTTGATAATATGGTATTTGAGATTATTCGTTGCAATGGGGAAAATCTTCTGCCTTTTTTAGGATGATGAAGCACTAAAAGAATATCTTGAACTTCACCAAGAGGCTCACCAAGAAGCTGAAGAAGTCACATCCATTGCTCGACTTCAAGGAGGATGGCTAGCAGGGTTCAGTTCATGATGATGATGATAATGATTCCACCTACTACTTTGTCCTTGGAGTTTAGACGAGCAAGATGGCACCAATGAACAAGCTGCTGAGAAGCACAATCAAGCTGCAATTGTTGTACCATTGACTGAGTAGACCAAGCATAGTTACATCGATAATGATGGCTCCAACCAGCTCTACTGACATTTGACCTTCGAGAGATGCTTGATTCCTTTTCGATGAAGGACATTCATACGTTTATTTATTTATTTATATGGCTATGTTATTACGGATATTACTACTATTCGTATTTTAAATTTCTTTGTATGTTTATGTTTTGTTTATCTTTGGAACATCAGTTGGTCCTAATTTTGCTTCCTATTTCATATTAGTTTCGTGATATTTGCTTTTTTTTTATTAAATTTTGTGGTTGATCATGTTTTATGTTTTCTTTGGAAGCCTTCAAATATATTATTGAAAGCCATTTCTATCACTCCTTCTTTTTGACTTCATTTTCCATGCAAGTACATTGAGGGCAATGTACAGTTTAAGTGTGGGAGAGTGAATTTTATTTTTAGCCCTTATTTAGTATTATTGTTATCTTTTTGCTGATTTTCCTGAAAATTTTTACATTTTTAGCACTTAATTGTTTTTTTAATCATTTTATTGAGCATGTGCTTATTAGAGAATGATTGTTAATTTAATATCTTGAGTTATTAACTTGAAGACTAAGTAAGTAATTTCTAATCTTTCACTTCTTATACTTAATCTATTTTTTAAATGTTTTTGGGATTCATTAGCAAGCTTGTGGAAGATGGTTTCAAGAAACTATTTTTGCATCAAGTTTCTATGTTTAGTACATTGTTCAGAGCATGCTAAATTTTGAGTTTCTATGTTGATTTATGGTTGATTCTTGGTAAAGTAAAGTTTTAATATGCTACTTCACTATTCTTAGTGTTGAAATAGGTTAGGGTCTTCTCCTAAGGCAAGACTTGATCACAGCTTGAAAAAATGCCAAAAGTATGAGTATGATCAAAAGATCATTTTGAATTATGTTAAGAATTAGCTTAGGTATAGACAAGGCTTCTGTAGTGTACACATGCTACAAAATTTGTTAACACATGAAAAGAATTGGTTGAAAAAAAAATAAAAAATATTGAAAAGTCAATTAATTGCCCAATCCATAGTTTGCGGTTGAATGGTTGTGCATAGTTAACTTTGGCTCAGTATAGTTTGTGCTTTTTACTTTATATGAAAATTTGATGTTATCTTTTCAATTTTAAGAGATATGGTTTGCTAGCTTAAGAATGAAATGTTACCATTAAAATTATTTTGTTTTGGAAGAGTTAGATAAAAGGAGTTGCATACTTGATAGTCTTGTTAATTTCTCAAGATAATTAGATTCTCAATTCTCTCTATATCTCTATGCTCAAGGAAATGATTTTCATTCTATGTTCTAATTGTTTTTAAGGTTTTAAGAAATTTTTTAAATTTTTCTCTAGGTTTTTGCTTAAGAGCAAGCGGAAACCTTCACATGAATAAAAAACAACAAAAACATGAGTTAAGCTAATGACAATTGGAGCTATTAGCAGCCATTGATGCTGACATAATCCATTCAACAAAATACAACATTTTGGTTATTCTCCTTATTTAACAAAAAATAGAAAAAGAACTTATCAATGCCTATTCCTTAAGAAATTATTGTCCTTAAGGGTCAAACTGAAAACCACTTCTTCAGTTCATATGGGTTTTCCTATGAGGCATCTTGATTAGGAGTATAGGACTATTTAACCAACACCCGAGCAAAATCATTGTTTCCCTTCTTCATAACTCTCCCATCTAACATTGTAATTGGTTCCTGAAATAACTTGAACCAAGTCATTCCCTTGTGGCAATGTACTAGCTATAAGGATTAGACCTTTGTATGGCTTAAGAAGGAAGCATGAAACATAAGATGAATTCGATTACCTTTAAATAACTTTAGTTTGAACACCATTACCCTAATTTTTTGAACAACTAGATATTGCCCAAAGTACTCGACACCAAGCTTTTATAAAGACTTGAGAAATGTTGAAACTTCCCTATAAGGCTGGAGTTTCAGCCATACCCAATCCCCAAGTTCAAAATGGTGTTCATGTTTCTTATTGTTTGCCAATTATGTTAGCCTATTTTGAGCTTTCTTTAGTCTACCTTACATCAGTCTATTGATCTTTTCTCAAACTTAAAGACTCTGATTTACAGCATCTACAAAAGAGTCTCTAGCCAAATAGGGCATATGAGGAAGCAGTGGTTGGTATAAACCACCTTAAAAAGAGTAGCTCTGAATTAGCTATGATATTTGGTATTATGTCAGTATTCTTTAAGTGGCAAATAACTAACCCACTCCTTGGATTTTTTAGCAGCCATACATTGAAGATAGGACTTAAGACATCTATTATTGACCCTCATTTACCTGTCTGTTTAAGGGTGATAGGATGTGGATAATTACAACTACACCTTGAGTTTAAAGAATAACTCCTACCAAAACTTACTCATAAACATAGGGTTTCTATCACAAACAATATCAGAGGCAAACCATGTAGCTTATATATGTGATCTATGAAGACTTGGCCTATTATAATAACTGATAAGGGTGAGAAAGTGCTACAAAATGAGCAAAATTACTTAACCAATCCACCACCACTAACATGACCAATTTACCTTTTCCAAAAGGTAAAAACTCAATAAAATCCATGGATATTGATTTCCAAATAGTCTAAGGAATCGATAAAGGTTGGAGGACCCTTGGATTGGCCACATTCTTGCCTCTGAATCTCTAACATCTATCATATGACCATATAAACCTTTAGATATCCTTTTTCATTTTTCTCCGATAAAAGCGTTGCTTAATTCTTTTCTCAATAGCCATCATTCCTGAATGTCCCCTCAAAGGTCCCTTATGCACTAATGAAATAATGGTGGTTTTCACTGATGAATCTACTTCAACCACAAGTCTTCTCTTTCTTCTTAATTCACCTTGTTGCCAAGTGTACTAGGAGTGAACCTTCGATCTTGCTAAAGTTTACAGATGATCTACTATAGTATAGGATCGTTCTCCTAGTAATCCTTCAGTTGTTGAAGTAGATTAAAGGATACTGTAGTTAAGGACATAAAGGTTGCTTTTCTTGTTGGCCTTCCCACTTACTTGGAAAAAGCATCTGCCGCCCTATTTTCACACCCCTTCCTATGGTCAATGCTAAATCATATCCCGTCAACTTTGCCCACCAATTTTTCTGGCCTAGAGTGACAATTCTTTATTCTGATAAATATTTGAGGCTTTGGTGATCCATGCGAAAAGAAAACTAGTTACCCACCAAATAAGAATGTCATTTTTACACCGCATATACTACTACAAGTAATTCCTTTTCATACATTGAATAACTTTGCTCTTGACATTTTAACACCTTGTTGAGATAGTGATAGGGTGGCCACCTATAGACAAAATTGCTCTAACCCCTCTGTTTGAAACATTGGATTCGATTACAAAAGGTTGATAACAATCTAGCATGGCTAACACAAGGACAGTAGTCAGTGCCCTTTTTAAGGCTTGGAAGGAACCTTCAGCTTCTTTACACCACTTAGATTCTCCCTTTTTAAACAGCTTTCTCAATAGTTGGCTAATAACAGCATAGTTTCTTAGAAATCTGTATTAACATCCTATTAAGCCCAAAAATCCCTTCTAACTCCCTAGCAAGTTATGGTATTGGCCAGTATATCATTGCCTAGATTTTTTTTATCAACCATCACTCCATTCTATGCCACTAAATGCCAAGATACTCAGCTTGAGTAGCACCAAATGTACATTTGCTCCTTTTTACATATAGGGTATTCTCCTGGATGATCATAAGGACTAGTTCTATATGTTTGAGGTAATCTGCTCAACTTCTACTATATACTAGAATATCATCAAAGAAGATGAGAATAAACTTTTGAAGGTATAGCTTGAAAATGTCGTTCATCTTGTTCTAGAAGGTGGGAAGAGCATTAATTAATCTGAAAGGCATCACAAGGAACTTATAGTGGTCATCATGAGTTTGGATGGCTATCTTGTAAATATCTTCAAGCCTCGTTTTTATTTTTTGGTAACCAGATCTTAAATACAACTTAGAGAAATACTGGGCAAGGCACAACTCAGCTATCAACTATTTAGTGATAGGAATTAGGAATTTGTACTTGATAGTGTTCTTATTCAAAAGCTTATAATCCACACATATTCTTTATGAATTGTCCTTTTTTGTCAACATCACCATAGAAGATGAAAATTCACTTTTGCTTTGCTTATGGAGCCAAAGGCCAACATTTCTTTTACAAGCTTGACTATCTCACTTTTTTATGTTATGGGTTAAGTGTAGGCCATGATTTTAGTTGGACAATAGCCCTTTTTCAATAATATGTTCGTAGTGTTTCAGGAGCCAAACAAGCACAATGAAAGATAAATGAAACCCTCCAGGATCCAAGAAAAACAGGGTAAATTGAGTGTTCGAAAATTTTATACCTAGTCAATTAAGATCTTTCACCCAACTGTTAAGTCGAATCACAAAACTTGAATAGTTGACGTGTTTAAGCTCTCTACAGTATCCACACGAGTCTCTTGGGATCACCATGCCTCCACCACATGTCCCGTCCCGACAGATGCATTCTTCTTACGCTCGTAGTGCTAGCTTGCATCCTCCAAGGAATGGCAAGAAAAGAGTGTGGCTGGAACTTTCAGAACTCTTCTGATTTCATCCTTAAGGAGGCTAAGGCAAAAGTTACAAAATTCTCACTATATGATGTATATATAGTGAGACTCAACTCCCAACCCTAATGGGTTTCAAAACCCTAACCCAATTAGGTTTAATTTCGGGCTTCATTAATAGCTCAACCTTTGGGCCAATTATTAATCTAAAATTATTACGAAACCAAAACCCAAACAGTTTGGCCCGTGCACTCAAATAATCCAATTGGCTCTATGTGTGCAATCCAATAGGCTCCTATCACATTAGTAATGATCATAAATCACATTTTTTATTATAAACAATGAGCAGTGTCTAGTAACACATCATTGCTACCCAAGTGACAAAATAGTCAATGATTCGACTAAACCTCTATTATCATTATCTGTATATTCTATTGTCCCTTTGTCAAGGATATCAAGACCAAGCACGAGATATGGAATGTGTCACTCTCATATAACCCAATCTATGGTTTCTTGATTATTGAGTAGACTAACTTAAACTGATGATATTGATATCATATATCAACTCATCCGAGCATGGTCATGCATTTTCTTAGTCTCACTCTATCACGGGGCCCAAAAATATCACTCCTGTTATATAAAAGAGACAAATCCCATCTTGATCATACAAAACCCTCCGCATGATATATGACAAACCTGATGACCACCTTCTTGTTCATTCAATTACGAACAATAAAAGGAAGCATCAAAGTATGTGACTCACATGTAGGGAACCTTGATGACCTTAGATTAAAGGACTACATATATCATGATCACTATAAAAATCACTTATGACACTCATATAATGATCCACATAGCGTTCTCATGGTGGGTTGGTCTAGTACACAAGTTCTCTAACTTGTACCCATATGTAGACTACATATCTCATATTAGTCTCCACATATGCTAGTCTTTATGTATTATTGCAACCCACTTCATAATAACACTAGACTAACGACATTTAAGAATACTATTATTCTAGGGTTATAATTACATTTGATTATTTCACACAAAAACAATACAACAAACACAATTATTGGATTAATGCCTTAATAAAATATCATGATCAATGTGCAAAATACAATCATCCCATGATTGGCTTTTAGGCACAACACTAACAATGTTATAATCATGAAACCGAAGGGGCAGGCCTGCAGGTTCTTGGAAGATGTTTCTATATTGCTCTAACTGGTGAACTCTTTTACTTTACTAACAGATAGTTCCAAACTATAAATTTGCAATGAGCTGATTTCATCCTCAATAACTTGACAAAGAATACCCAAGTTTCCCTTGCCAACTAATTTAGCTACCTTGGAACGTCCAATCACTTTGCTAGTTAGTTCAATTCCTGGAAGCAATATGGGATTTCCTTGCCACACAAAACTAATACTCATGGAATCAAAATTAAATGGACATTTCCATGTCCTCTCTCAACCATTATATAACCAATACCACATGACATCTAGCTATAGGTAATATCTTCATATCAGAGGTAAAATTGACTTCTTGTGGTTGTCATTGCACATATGGTAATCACTGTCATCCTAGTCTCCACAATATCACACCCCAAGTTTTTGCTGATTGTAAAGTGATAAAGTTATGCGTGTTGCCTGTATCGATCAACATCACTCTTTATTTTCCTTTAATGATCTCATATACCTTCAAGTTTTGTATCGATCTTGAGTCCCCCATAGAAGTCTTGGCCATTACTTGTAGCAATATAGTTATTAGCTCACTGGTTTCACCTATGTATTCCTCATCCTCAAGCACTATTAGTGAAGTGACATCTTTCTTTTCCTCGTCCATTTCCATAAGGGCATACAATGGAGGTTGATTATACTTGTGTCCAGCATGGAACTTTTCATTGCTCCAAAAACATAACCTCTTAGCTCATATTTTTATAATTTCTAGGGCAGTGAGCTTTCATTGAGCTAAATGACCACCTAGATTCCTGGTAAATGTTTCAAAGGGGATGTCTCAATGTGGACTTCTATGTTGATAGGGAAGAAGCAATTAACAACTTCGGGGTAGAAAGTGGATCGAGCAGGCCATGTGCTTGATATTATAGTGCAGTTTATGCAACTCCAAATGGTTTGACCTTCTTAGTCTAGGCCATATTAGTTGCCTTTTGTAGCTTGGCCAACCCTTGTGCCTGTCGTAAATTAACAAGGTGAAACATGTGAATAGGGGTCTATATCTCCTCCATCAAACCATTCAAGAAAAATATTAACCCCCGTTCCTCAATTTAGTACCCTCTTGTTAACCTAACTTGTTTAAGGTTAATCAACTTAGCAAGAGGATTTGGAAAAAATTCACTAGTGAATTAATCCCTTAAGGCTTGAATGTACTCCGGTGAGTCCAAGCCTCAAGGTCTAGCATCCTTAATGTATGACTGATGCCAATGGAGAGTTACTCCATCCAGATGAATGGTAATAAGTCTTATTCGATGTTTCATAGGACTTCAATCAATATCAAATAACTATTGTACCTAATATTCACTCTTTTACATCATCTTCATTAAATCAAAGGAAATCCACCTGTGAAAGTCGAGTAGTCAAGTAATACTCATCATCTTCAACTGGTCTTTCCAAACTTCACGATCCATAGCTTGGGCAGCAATATTCAGTCCCCCTTGGATTTGGAGTTAAGCCTTCCAGATCAGCCACCATTTCATTTGCTGTGTCCAATCCCTACACACTAGTATTCATGACATGTATAAAGTTCTAAGCATCCAAGTTCAGTTATTGCATGGATTTTACTAGAATGTTTCACGCATCTTTCCAATCTTAATAGTGGAACAAGTCTCCACCACAATCAGCTCTACCCACAATAGTTTGAAGGTCATCCACTCCGATACCAAGTTGATACATGTCAAATAATTAAAAATCAAGAATAAAAAACAAATAGATGTAGAAGAAGAAGAATCAGGGTGTGATGACTCTCCTAGTCAACTACAGATTTGACTGAGTAAGTAAGTTTAATTTAAGTGTTTTCACTTAAGCACCTCAAGGTAGCATCTTGTTAAGCAAAAAAGACAAGCTAATTAAAATGAAGATTAGTTCCTAAGTATGATTGGCACCCAAGAGTCAAAAAGGGCAAAATAGTAATTTTAAGCCAAGTAAGTGGCATGACTGTAATTCTGGTAAAATTAAGGTCATATAAGGAATTTTGACTAATTAAGTCAAGATCGTAGGTTATTGTAGCTATTAGAACCATCTTTTTAAAAGAAAAGTGCAAAAATTGCACCAAGTGCTCAAATGAGCCATTTATGTCTTACGTGGCTTTAGTGTCCAAGAGGCTAAGTTTAAGAGCCTTTTGAACTTTTTAGGACCAAGGAGGAATGGTTTTGGGTGTGGTTTAGTGACCAAAGTGAAACAAAAGAGAACTTAAGGCCCAAGAAGCAAAAAATCCAGAAATATGCCTTAATGGGGTGGTTAGGATATTTTGGGTAAGTTTGACTTTCTCTACCTATTTGCTCCTTTCCCAATTTCATAGCTCCCTCTCCCTACTAGATTTCCTACTTCAAACCTCCCAAATTTCTCAAGTTTTCACCAAATTTCAAGGCCCCAAGGTGATTACAAGAAGCCTCAAGCTCATTTTTGGTGTTCTTGCTTCAATCTAGCTCTTTGATACTTGTTTTGGGCTTGAAACCTAAGTTAAGCTTCTTGGTTTAGTTTGAGTTGGTTCTAAGTTGTTTAAGTAGTTAGAAATGGTCTTGACTAGAGGTTCTTGGTGCCATATCACGTTGGTTTTAGCTCTAGAACTCAAGAGAGCTAATTTGAGCTCAAGTTGTACTTGTGCTTTGTTCTTGCTTTGTGGCTAAATTGAGGTAAGTGTTTAGGCTAATTTAGCTCAAATAATGCATATAACTGTAGTATTATGTGTGGGAATAAAGTAGAAATAAGACCCTTGTGAATTGGCTTTAGGGATAGGAACGTTGGGCAAGTTTTGTCCAAGTTCGTGTTCAGTTGCGTAGTGCTGGGAAAAACATTGGCGACGTGTCATCGGAAATTTTCCAGGAAGCCCAAGCATTGATTCCATTGGCAACACGTCACCAAAGGCAACACCAAGGCACAAGTCCCTCAAGCTCGAGGCATTCTAAGAATGTCCCAATCTCTCGGTTATCATCCCTATGTTATTCTAAGATGCTCTATAATCTCGGTTAGGTCTAAGACTCATTCTTAAGTTGAGAATTATGCATTATTTAAGTGGCAGCTAAGAGGTGTGGTTAAGGTAGAGCTAAATAAAGTGGCTAAAGGCTAAAAGTGCTCAAGTTGCTAAGGGGGCACTAAGGGGATTAGTCGGGTTTCAAAGGCTTCATTGGCCTAAGTAAGAGGCCTTGGACCTAAAGGAATTGAAGAGGAAACTTAAGAAGATCTCAACCAAACCATTTGGTTTGGTAAGTTAACCACTAAGGAGCTCGAAGCTAAACTCTAAGAGCTTGGCAAGTTGAACCACATATGATAGTACAATAAATTAATGGTAAGACAGGTAAGTTTTGAAAGGAGGTGACGACCTACTCTGGGATCTGTAAGTAGGACTTAAGGGAGGTAAAAGATTCAGGATACGAAGGCCAATGTCTCAATTACCTCTACTGTTTGAGCTCACAACAAATATAAGACACCTAAGGTGTAAGAAGTCCCAAGGATTCTGTGTATTGCATATTATACATTCATGCATTGCATATCCTTTATGTTCTTATCTTGTGTTGATTGTTGGTTTGCTGCTTGGTTGTTGGTGTGCCATTTTTGCATAGCCAGGACAAACACATGCATATTTTCTTGTAGGGTAGGCTAAGAAACTAGATGCATGAAAATTGTTTTAATTTACCCACAAGTAATGATTAGCCAATAGTAACTAAGTGGGATTCATATTCCTTAAGAGCCTATAAGTTAATTTGGAGCACTCCTAAAAGATAAAGAGAGAGAGAGAAAGAGAAAGAATCTATTCATTCACATCCATAATGCATCCATCACACTAGATCTCTCATCAAATACAATAGAATCTATTCATTCACATCCATAATGCATCCATCACACTAGATCTCTCATCAAATACAATTCACTCTCTCACCTCTAACAAACTGGCACAAGTGCAAAAAAAATAAAAAACCTTCACATAAATAAGAAAAAAATTAAAAACACAAGCCAAGCTAGCAACCATTTAAGTCATTAATTACCATTGCTACTGACATCATCCATTCATAAAAATGCAGCATTTTGGTCATTCTATATAGTTAACAAAAAAAAGAAAAAGAACATATCATAAGTAGAATTCTTATGATGTTTAACTTTGGCTTTTGTTCCACAATTTCTAACCATTTAGGTATGCTTTATAACTTTTTACTCTGCCCAATTATTGTGCTACTAGATATGAAAATACATATATATGGACTTTCGTTTGCAATGTGCCACAACCAAGAAATGTAGAACCACTACTTAAACTTGTTGATCTAGCGAAGCTTTGTTTTAGGTAAAGTCCAAAAGAGCATCCTGGCATAGTTGCCTTGGCAATTTCCTTGGATCAAATTATGAAGAAATTGATTATACAATTAATTAAGTAGCAAAGATAGGTCTTCCATGAAACCTATTTTTTTACAAATGTTTAATGATTATTTCACAGGTTGAAATATTTTTTTCAACTTTCAACAATATATCTATAATTCAGAAAAATGGTGAAAGTAACATCCAATTGTGTGTTTTTTTTTCCAATCACTTGATGGTTTAATCTCCGCTTGGTTTTGATAATCTTTTACATGATTTATTGCTCTTCAAAATAAGTGATTTCTTAAGAAGGATTTCATGGAAGTCAGCTAAAAATGGAAAGAATATCTATGGTGGTTTTTAACTTGAAAGTTTATTGTTCTTTCAACAAATGACTCTATAAAAGACAGCTAGAAATGGAAAGAATAGGTATGGTTATTCATATTTTCGTAAGTCCATTTAGTGGATCCAAGGTTTCTTTTCCTCTTCTTCCTTTTACTTTGATTAATGCCTCCTTGTATTAATTCTATGTTATTATTTCTTGAGAAATGTGTTATGTGCAAACATGTATTACTTCTAAGTTTAATTCAATTATTTTAGTTTCAAATCAAACCAAACCAAAATATTTTGGTTTGGTTTTGATTTACTTTCCTTATTACTTTAGTTAATTTGGTTTCTTATGGTAAAAAACCAAAAATCGATTTAACTGACAAGTTATGTTTGATCCAAGCCGAAATAACCAAATGCATACCTTTACATATTGACCAACCCAAACCCAGCTTAACACAACCAAAAAATAACCTAATCTATCCTTCAATTCCTAATTTCCTAATTCCTATCCCTAACCTTCGACCTTTCCTCCTCAAATGAACAAAGTAAAGGCATGCACTGGTCATGACCAATAGGTTGCAGTATCACCCTCGCTGCACTCAACAAAGTGCTCACCCTCACCTAACACCCAACCCTCATCGATGGCACCCAGGTAGCACCCCAACCTTTGGTCACATTAACCAGCCTTCCTTCTAGCTAACCAATTAGCAATACAATGAGGGACCCTTTCCTGGTCACCTTCTTCTCACCTCTTTCACCTTTAAAGCTAGCCAAAGCCAGCACTTGAATCCTTGTTTTGCAAGCTTAACAGAGGATAGACAAGACAAGTAGAAAGCACAGATTAATCAAGTTCAAGTGTAAGTTTCTGAACTATTAGTTTAAAATAGGGCTGAAAATGAGTCGAGTTGTTTATCAAACAATTTAGGCTTGAGTTTGATTTTTTTGTTATCGAGCCTAGTTTAATGAGTCTTGAGTAGAGCTTCGAGCCATATTTTAGGGTCAAACTCTTAAAAAACTGAGCTTTGAGTATGGTTCTATGCGGCTTGAGCTCTTATCAAAGCTAACAAGATTAATGTTATTTTAATATAAAAAATAATATTGATTTTATTTTTAATATACCTAAACCTTGAATTTCTGACTTCTATTCCTAATTTTTGATGGACTCGAACCGTTTGAAGATATAGGTCCTACACCCATACGGCCTTATGTGTTTCGTCCGATCAAGAGCATATATTTTGCTAAACTACTCTAAAAACTCCATTTTCTATTGTTTTATCATTTTAGTCCCAAACGTAAATTATCCTCTTATTAGGCCACCAAATTGTGATCAAATAACAGACAATGTTGTGTCATCTTAGTACATCTGGTTACAAGTGTTCTTCACAATAGTGTTCCTTGAATCAATCTCTCAGCCTCGCATTTAGGTGAAAGCTCATCATCCATTTTTCTTCTTCTTCATCAGATCAATCTCTTAAACACATATTTGGCTGACTTAGTGGTGTTGCTCTGGACAGAAGGTGAAAGCTAGGTTAATAACAATGGCATCAATGATGGTGAGAAAAGTTCAACAGCTATTTTTGCATCAACCCAGAGTTCAAATGTTCATCCCCTCTATTTCGGGGCTGTGCTAAAACAAGAGGTAGGAAGGATACTTTTCTGTGATCAAATGGTGTGCCCCTTATTTCTCATCTATTTAAGTTAGGCCATCTTGCAATCTACAATCTTTTTAAGTTTCTTATACTTTTGTACCACCTTCAGTTTCATCTATCCTTTGTGATGGGTATGTTACTTTAAGAGAAAGATTTCCCCAAATTCAATATGACATCAACATGGTTATTGGTGTAAAATGTATGTTAGTTTTTTGGTGGGGTTATGTACACCAATCAGTGTAGTTGTTTGAACCTGTGAGTTTATTTCACTTCTTTTACTTTGCAGTTACATTAAATTCAAAGTTACTATAGCAATTAACTGTTGTTCCCGTTTCATATGTGATAGTGGGTTTAGCTATTTGATGTGCATAAGGTGTTTGTTTTATTTCCTAGGTAGGAATATTGTTTGGCTCTCTTGGTTGCAGTATGTTCTTAGCACCACATTCTTATGAAATAAAGCCTTTGTTTCACATAGGTGTTAGGGATTGAAAGGAAATTAGAAAATGAACGTAGCCCTATTTGATTAGCAAGTAGCAAATGAGCTATGAAGGGATTCAGAAGCGAGCAGTAGATAATACAATGAGATCAATGAGTATAGCTACAATTTTGTCAGAAAAGTAAAAGGTTTGATATTTTGTAAATTTTGTGTCTCATTTCTAATGGTAGGTGATGGATTTATATGATGAGAGTGATTGTTTTGTCAAGTATCCTTTCATGCCCTAATTCCCTTTATGCAGGAAACTTGAATGGTGATTGGTTGTAAGTCTATGTCCACATTTATCTTCCAAACATTTAGTAGTTGTTTTGTACATTATACTATTCACCTGATTAACGCATTATGTGTTGTGATATAGTACATATATGATTGTATCCTGGTTTTGCAGGGTAGGGTGCAAGAGGAAGTAGTTAAGGGTAGCCGCATGAAGCATTATGATGATGAAAGGACCTTGTCAAAGGTAAAGCTAAAGAATGCACGTAACAACTACATGTTTGCTATCTTCCTATTAACCTAGATATGAGTTATAGACCATGACTTGGGTTAATGTAGACACTTTTATATTATTAAGTAATGGTGAAAAATAGTGAATTAAAGAAAAAAGTAAATGCCCTATGGCATGAGCGTTATATGTCTTTACTTGTCATGTTGCTCTATAGTATCAAGTTATTACTTTTGTGGTTTAGGTTATAAACATGAACAAAATGCAAGAATAGGCTGATATGATAAAGTGGTAGAACACAATGGATTTTGATAAAAAAAAGTTGCAATTTTTGGAACTCATGAATGGAGATAAGGCTAAAAAGGAAGTCGACCAATGGGACGTCATAGACAAACCTAGTTACTTTGCTAAGCATGTTGAGGCATCGACCTTAGAGCAAAGAGCATGGGCTAATGAAACCGGCCTTGGGAGCCTTTTGGAGAACAAAGTAACACAGCTATGACCTAATTTAATTTTATCACTAGTCAGGTTATGTGATGCTAATTCTTGGAGCCTCTCTATCTTTGGTAAGAACTTTGTTCTTAGTTCAAATGATGTGTCAGAAGTTTTGGGAATAGTGGATGAGTGGACTCCTTTTAATTTCAAGCAAAATTCATGTTAGGTCAATCATTTTTGCAAGCTTGCTAGTAAGCACCTGGTTGTTCACTTGACTCGGAAACTAGAAAAATTAGGAGAAGCTTCTAGTGATGAACTTAAAAGGTTATATGTGTTGTTAGAATGAGCAACCATTCTCTGCCCTTCCCCTAAAAAGTTTATGGGCCCACTGTTTTTATCATGTGTCAATAATATGGAAAAATTAAGTGACTATAAGTAAGCTTCTTTAACATTCGACCATCTTGTTTTAGCATTGAGAAAAGTAATGCATGAAGGTGTCCATAAACTTGGGGGTTGCACACTATTTTTGTAAGTAAGGTACCTCCTTTTATTAAGCATTTTTTTAATCATTGATGTTGGTATTGGAACTCGTCCTTGTACTATAGGTGTATTACTTATGCTATATTCTACAGTAGCATACCCTGTCAAAGTGGACAGTTTACCAATATCTTTTTTCAGTAACAATATGGTGAAGAAACTACTGTACAAATGCAGATTCATGATGAGGATCCTGTTATAATTACAAGACAACTCAAATAACTTTAAATTGCATAATGTATTCCTTTGATATATGCTGATTTTCACAGTTAACTTTATTTGTGTTGCAAGACCATGTTAGCCCTGCATTAAAGTAAGCTAAGTCTGATGGGGTGAACTCTCCAACAAGTCAAAATAAATCTCCCGCTACATTCCAATTAAAATTAGCTCATTCTCTGGGGTGATGAAACCAGCTTTGTTGATGAAGAGGGTCGGGGTAAGGCGAAGGTGCATGTTTGTGCGGAGAAATTTGAAAAGGTTCTCAATCTTGTTGTCACCTTGTCTAGGGTGGTCAGTTCCTTGGTCATTGATGTTTGTGCAATTAAATAGGAATAGGGATGATAATGGAAGCTACTTTATGAACTCAATTCTCAACTATCAACTTTGGTCTAAACATAAAGGACTAAAAGCGTAAAAGACACACCAACAAGAAGGAAGGTATGACAAAATGAGACACATGGCTCCAATGCACTCTTTAATACTCCACCATTATCCCCCCAGTCAGGAGAATAGAACTCCAACCCCCTAGTACAAAAAGCATATGCTATGTCAAAGCCCAAAGCTTATGCGCCTATTAAGTTTGGAGTTAAGCAGGGTAAAGTAGGTGATGATTGATTTGTTGATGATCAATCTGACCTAGTGGGAGTCAACAACCCTGGCAAGGGTGTTCAGGTTATGGAAACACAACCTAAGAAAAACAAAGCTAGTAAGCAATAATAAGATGTACTAATGAATTTGGACAAAACTGAAGTAGGTACAGCAGAATTAGTTTCTCATAGCATGAAGGTTTGTAAGGGTAAAGTCTAGGTATGTTGATTGAGAGAATTGAACCTCATCATTTTTCATTTGTTTTTTCTAATACTAAACCTTGTAATTGTATTTAAGGTGAAATGTAAGCCTCGAAAAAAGGTGTTACACCTTGCAGATCATTGAATAAGAATCCCAGTTTTTTCAAGAGCATAGACATCACATTTGACCAAATTTATCAACTGTGTTGGTGCTAGAGGTTCACGATTTGCTGCCAGTCCTTTCGATGTACGTTATCTTGTCTTTCTAGAAGAGCATCACATTATTATGTATGTTATATGGCAATTGCAACGTTAAGTATATGGTTGTTCATGATAGCCTTCCTCATAACACTATTACTTATGTTTTTGTATCATCACAAATATGACTTATTTGCAGTGATGTGCTGGTGCAACCATTGCAAGGCCCATATGATATTCGTCTTACTAATCTTCAGTTGCTTTTTCTCAGGTAGTGACTCATTAAATGTATCATCAATACATAGCATGTTATATTGACTATGAGAGCAACGGCGCAACCATCGCGCAGTAGAAATTAGTACCTCACACTTGATTTCACGGTAGGCTGTCATTGTTATTTTTCATTTTTTTTTAGGCCAGCCATAATTTTCATTTTATACTAGTCTCAGTATACAATCTTCTTTCTTGTTGGTTCTACTATTTTTCCGAACATGTTGTGCATGGGTATATGTGGAGTCGTAACTAGCTTCATAGATCGAAGGGTTCCTAATGAGACAGAGGTTAAAAGAGTTGCTGTTTAATGATATCGACAATTGTGATAAGGTAACCTTTACTCATTCTATTTGTTAGTTAAGTGGTGTTGAAACTGTCACTAACAATATCTCCATGACTTATCAGATATTCATCCCTATGCATAATCTGTTACACTTTTACCTCTTTGTGGTGGACATCACCCTCCAAACTATCTTCGTTTTGGATACCAATGGGGAAGGTAGATCTGTAGAGTATTATAATGATGCCATGGACGCATGGGTAATCTTGCCTAACTTTAACATCACCGTCTTCCATGCCTATTTCGTTTGTTGGTGCTAACTTTCATTTTTTTATTAAGTGCAAGGCATTGGATATTACCGTTCGACAAACTACATTCACTTTCATGTAGTTCAAGAAGCAGAAACAGACTCAATTCCCAAACCAGCAGAACTCTAAATGTTGTGGGGTGTTTGTATGCTACTTTATAGAACATCCCACTAGGGCTACAATGGAAGTTAAGAAAGAGGTAAACCTAAGTAGTAATATGGATTACACCTTCAAGATAGAAAGGTCAACTATCTACACCCTTTGATTATTAATTTTTTTATTGATATGAATTCACAGTGGGACAGTCATAAGCAAATGTGCCAATTCTTATTAGATCCTTTACTTTGTGATGAAAACCAGTTGAAGGGGGATGTTCAGTAAATGGCGAGTTCATGGCTTACGGAGCATCACAAGAGCTCAGGTGGAGTATCTGAAAGTTCAGTCCACTAATATGGCTCTTGTTCATTTTATGAAAGGAACCCATCTGGCATTATGTATGTGGACACTAAAGAAAATGAACTCAAGCATGGCTTACAAGCAACAATGAACTCCTAACACCACCATGCCTATATTTCTTGACTGTCTATGTGGCATCACTCCTTAGCACCTAGGAACATGTGCGTAATTTCAATAAGTAATTTCTTAAGCAATAACATTGTGGCAACTAAATATTTCTCTAACATACACACAAAATTCAAAGGCAATGACACTTACTTGAGGTTGAAGAATCTCAAGACATCCCCATCATTTGTGACTGTGACATGGCTTGCAATGAACTATGATATGAGGCAAAAGGCCAAGACGAGCTTGTCACATAATTAGTTTCCTATGCCAAACTGAAGGTGGACGTGGCTGCACTATGGTAAAGTTGAACAAATGGCCATGCAACCCATGCACTATTGTTCCCTTACTCCCTACATAGTTGAGGTTCCTACACATTATACCCGTTTTACACATATTGTCCACTTCCTACATCCCTTCTTTCCCTATACTTTGGCTGAGTCTCGAATAAAGTTTACACTCAACTATTGTGCTAAGCTGTCAGTTGTGAACAAGTTATGTAAACTCTCAAAATACTACCATGCGTCTATGGTCAACTGCCTTATCTCTCCCTTCAAATAAAAGTATTCATCCTCTCCACATTGTGAAGAAAAATATGCAAACTTGGCACACATGTTACCGAGCTATGCCTTTTTCATACCAAGCTGGGCATCATCTTCAAAGGAATAAAAACATGAAATGTACAATAGATTCTTCTTCGCATCTTTTGTCCACCTTTTCAATATCAAACTTGCTTGTGTCAGCACCATATTCTGAATCTTCAGCTTTATGAATATGTGAGCACATGGAATACCTGCAAAAAAATTATATTACAACTTTAGGTTTATCAACATCTCAAACTTTGCCTCACATTCAGCTACTAAAGCATGATTATGAACCTCCACAAATTCATAGACTTAATACTTTTGATGGTCCACTTTGTAATAAAGGTGAAATGCTGCAAGACAGCCGCACCTGGAGAACTAGCAAGGGACCCTAAAGCCAATATCCTTCGTAATTCTGACTATCATCTTTCCTTGCCTTACACAAACCTACCACCTTGGTCATAGTACCCCATACTTCATACTCATCCTGAACTCTTCCTTTCAAACTACTATGAAATATTTGTACTTATGGTAAAATTTCTCTGCCTCCTCAATTGTCTCAAACTCAGCCACTGCTAGGTTATCAAAGCACCATTATTCAATAGGTTTCTTGGTATTATTGACAATATATGACCAATTGTACACTACATCAACTTCTATCCCAATATGTTTACTCAATGCAACTACGAGAGCTTGTTGGTGGTTGCTCTCCAAAATGGCCTTAAGTTTACTAGGGCCTCTGTCTACAACACCTTCTGCAAAATAGCAACCAACACCATCCATTTGTGAAATAAAGAGGAATTCCAATAAGACATTAATTACATAAATACACAATATCAATGATCACCAGGTTGTACAAGAATTTGGAGGTAAGACATAATGGAATTTAAGCAAAATCTCCTCAATTTTATTTTATATATTGTGCATCAAACATTACAACATAGTTCAACAAGCATAACCTTACATGCACATCCTGTTGGGTTTCAAGAACTAAATAGCGCAGCGGAATTTAACCGAAACCCTCCAGGATCCAAGTGAAACGGGGTAAACCGGGTGTCCGAAAATTTTCATACCTAATTTTCGGTTGAGATCTCTCACTCAACTGTAGAGTCGAATCACAAAACCTGAACAGTTGACGTGTTCAGGCTCTCTATGGTATCCACACGAGCCTCTCGGGATCACCACGCTTCCACCATGTCCCAGTAGATGCGTTTCTCTTGTGCGCGCAGTGCTAGCTTGCGTCCTCCAAGGAATTGCAAGAGAAGAGTGTGGCTGTCCTTTT